>APFE031732889.1:32131-130975 GCA_000404065.3 Pinus taeda
ACACATCTGACGAGACGCCATGGTCCAAAACATAGGTTCAAGTTCCAAGATCTAACTGCCATGGACCAAAAGGGTGATCACCAACATATACGCGCTTTTGTAATGTATAACCCGCGTGTATACGTGCCTTAGTCTAGATGAACCTGTGTATATGACTTTTTCTACTTTTTGAGTGCCTGAACAGAGATCTGTTACCAAAGAAGGTTGCCATCAAGGACAACACCTGTGCCATAGCCCCAAACCTGTGCCATAATGCCAACAGGTTTATGTGCTTGTTGGTTTGCCTTCTTTTGCTTTATTTCTTGAGTCTTTGGATGGTTAGTGGCTCTAGGACATCTAGGTTGTCATCCATTCAGCCAATTGTGAACTCAGTGAGTCAAGTTGTTGGTGAATTTATTCCTTTCATTTCGTTCGTAGTCCTCTTATTACTTTGATCTCCATCATTCAAGTTTGAAGAGTTTCATTTGATTGTTTAAACATTTATTTTCCAGCAGAGATCATGTTACTTGTCTTGTCTTTGGTAGAGTCATTGTGTAATTAGTTTGGAAGAAGTTCTTTTTGTGTCTCTTCATCTATTTCATGATTGATTGTCTAGAAAATTTTTTCCATTGAAGTGTTTTACAAAAAATTCCTTCTTGTCATTTCATGAAAAGTACACAATTATCGTTTGCTGCATCAATATGTTACGTTAGTTAGCATCTTTGAAGACTAGAGTTGCATTTGCTTTTGAAAACAAAAATAATTCTCTTTACCTCTGAAAGGACTGCTTGAAGTGCACTTGTTAGGAAAATAGGAATTGGGAAGAGTTTTTTCATTATTTTGTTTTCAAAGAGTAAAGTAGTGAAAAAATCATTTTGCTTTCAGTTGCTTGGTTGTTTGTATTTAGTTGTATTTTCTACCCTCTCTAGTGTAAACAATTCATCAAATAAAAATAGTCTTGTCGCATTTAGCTGCATATAGGATTTTTCAAGTCACATTGCTAAGGCATGAAAACCAACATATAATTCAAGATAAACCTTAAAATGAACTCAATTAGCCTATGGTGCATTTGAAACCTAATGATCACATCTAGAAGGTATAGGCTAGAGACATGTTCCTATGTCTTTAAACCTAGTAGTTGTCATTGACTTCGGCACTAGGGAACACTAGTACGGACTCGTGCTCCCCGTACCGTCGAGTATATAAAAGCAGACCCCACTAGGCTGTAATCCTTTATCCACAGGAAGTTGAGTTTGCTGTGTTGTAAACATGATACACCGAACACAACATTCAGGGAGATTGTGTGCCTGTACTTCTCGGTTCACCAGGAGGTATTCTAGAATTCATGGTTACCTGGTAATCATTTTTACCTAGATCATCTTGAGTAGTCATTTGATAGTTTTGACTCTTTAATCTTAAAAGATCATCCGAGCAATTGTCCTTTCGATCTCTCTTCAAATTGAATGTGATAGAGTTACCTTTGCTTCTTTCTCGACTCTTAAAACATGAAAGAACACCAGCTTGCTTATCCATCTTAAAAAATTGTTTCCCACAATCTTATAACATCCATGTTTGTCTTTTCTAGACCAAATCGTGAGTATTCCTTTTAGAGTACATTTAAAACCTTGGAATTTATCTGTATTTTCCTATTATTTGAGATGAAGCCATCATGGCTAAACCATCCAGTTCACCTAGTTCCTCTTCCTCTCCTCCATCTGAAAGATTATTTGAGGACCCATTTCCTAAATTACAATAGTCACTTGAGGACCAAGGTGTTGAACTTGGAATTGCTTTGAGCATTCAACCTTTGTCATCTCATCCTCCACCCTTAGATGCTAGGTCACTTTCTCATATTAGCCTGCAATCTCCGGATAACCTTATCTAGATCCCTGAAAGTCAGTCAACTACTGATGGTCAACTTGGACTGCTTGTTTATCCTCTGAATCCTTTGTTCGACCCTATTGTGATATCACCGTAGCACCCGTATAGTCCGTACGATCAACCGATTATTCCATTGGAATTAACCCCTTGAATATCTTCGGTCGTTCATTATCCATTGTTTCCACCCATGGAACCTGAAGGAGAATTTCCAGTCTCCTCTTCGGGTCACTCGAAGGTTTCTACTCCACACACTGCCGAAGAGGAATAAGATCAGTTTCCTCATAAAGGTTTCCCCTACATGGGAAGCATTCCCATCAGTGTTTATTAGGACATACCTCCTAATTATGTGACTTTGGCATAGTTGGTCTCAGGTACACCTATTGCCTCTTTGCTTTATTATAATCCTATTTTGGCATCTGGCGTTATGCCTACCATAGGTCTGTTCATTCAGAACCTGAGCCCCCAACATACGGTGATTTCTGTAGTTACTTCAGTTCTGGTGCAACCCACTATTCTAAACCGCTTGTCTCATCATTCCAAGTCACCCTTTCGGTGCAACTGATGGTCTCGAGTCCTCCTTCTATCAGTCCTTCCGTCCCTCCAGCAAGTGCACAGGCTGTTCCACTACTCCGGGGGAAGAATCTAAATGTCTTTATGGTGTCGGGCACAACTAATGTGAGTAGCTCACATGCTCACATGGTTGGGGTGACCTAGCCTTCTTCTGATGCTATTCAGAACCCTATTGGTCCTACTAGATCAAGCAATGTCTAGTACCAACAGGTCCAAAATCTCGTTGGTCCATCTGGGTCAAGAAATTTGTAGTATCAAAAGCCTTATGAGACTCAGGTTCAGTACCAAACTCCTTATGTTCCATATGGTTCCCAAGGAATGGTAAATCCACCTTATATCCTTCAGCCTAGTCCAACCATCATTCTCAATGGTTATGGCCAGATACAGCTCGACAATTTTCAAGGTTTCAATCTGGGAATTGTTCAAGTACCCTTGCAATAGCAAGGAAAACCTCTGTAGCAATAAGGGCAACCTTCGTTGTAGCAAGTGACATTCATGGAGCAACAGGGGCTCATGATGCAACATCAAGGACCACTACAACAACTACAGGGGAAACCCTCACAACACTTGCAGAAAACCATGCAGCCACAAATGCAATCTGTTCAGCAAACCTCCCAACCTATGTCTTTGCAAGGCCAACTTCTGCAACTGCAGGGATATATTTTGTAGCCCTAGGTCAACCCTCGCAGCAGCAAGGCCAACACAAGCAACAACAACCCTTATATACATATTCACAAGGGCAACCTTTACAAGGACAAGGTCAGGGTGAAGTCTTGCAGCTGTAGCCACCAAATCCTCATGTCCAAGGGTAACAGGTTCAAAATCCTTTTGTACAAGGACAACAGTTAAAAAATCCTTATGTCTAGGGCCAACAAGTTCAAAAATTGTATGTGCATGGATAGTAGGTACAAAAACCATACATTTAAGGTCAACAGGATCAACAACCTTTTAACTCGTATGTTGCTTATCAACAACCTATGGTTGGACAATTTGAAGGCGTTCAAGGTCAAAATCCTCCCTATGGGCAAGGTAACCTACAGTGGGGGAAAAATCAAATGCCATATGGATAAAACCCTTCGATATGAGGAAAAAATCCTTACCAGCAAGGATGGGATCCTCTAGTTGGACCTACTTATCGACCTCCAATGCCTTTTAATACTCAATTGTCATTCTTGGCTATGCTAGAGTTTCTGTATGTATTTCAACTCATGAATGATCCAATTCTTCATTTTCCCTATTTGCCTCAAGTCCCATCCAAGATCCTGAAGTTCGATGGAAAAGAGAAAGAAGATCCTCAAGTCCATGTGATGACATATCACTTTTGGTGCTCTTAGAATTCCTACATTGACAATTATATTCGTCTCCATCTTTTCCAAGGAACTCTCACAGGTTTTGCAGGGAAGTGGTATATCGATATCCCTTGAAGTACTTATTATAACTTCAACTCTTTAGCTATGGCTTTCCTCACGCATTTACAAGTGCCAGTTCGATGAAACCGACACCTATTTTCTTACATCGGTCAAGCAAAATATTGCGACCCACATCTCCAATCACATCCATGGATGGAGACGTAGGCGTTGCCTGATCAAATTCGAGATTACTGATTAGTTAATGACCGAATGGTTCACCAAATCATTAGTCGCTGCAATTTCTCACAATATCGCTATGGGTGAGTGCATCATGGAGGAGCAAGCCATTGCTCATGCCCATTACTTAGATCTCATTTACTCTAAGTATGGCACTTTGTATGAGTTATTACTCGATGCTACAAGGCCATCATCTGATCGAACAACATCGAAGCCATAGGCTACACCTCCTGTTGATGGAGTAATTAGTTTAGTGTCCCTGGCCCTGCAAAATCTTCTTCCAAATAGAAGTCAGCCTCAAACACTGCTTCCAATAGTCCCTCTCAGAATCCACCTGGCCTTGGTAAAACCTCAAAGGTCCACATTGTTTAGTCTACCCTAGTGGACAAATCCTCAAAAGGTAAGAAGAAAGGCAAAGGTAAAGGTAAAGTTGATGCCCCAAAACAGGGTCCTCCTAAGTCGTCGGCTGGTGATGCTTCCCAATGGCAGCCTAGGTATCCATGCCTCATTTGTGGGGAAGATCACTATACTAAGGATTCTCTGAGATGATCCAATGTTAGTTGGTTTCTTAAAGGGACCCTAGTTGTCCTAAAAGATCCCTTTCCATCCCAGTAGACCCAAATAGTAGACTAGCCTCAGTCATCTGCTTCCTTGGGTTCACAAGCGTTCATGATGAGTACATAGATTAACGTGGCTACCAGAACATGAGATAATCAAAATCCTACTCCGATATTAGGGAAAGAAAAATAAGGTGCCCTTTCTTCTTCTACTTCATTGAGTTCTAGTCCTCTCCATATAGAGTGACCTAGTCCTGATTCCGCCATTCGACCACCTTCTCGAGGTGTGCTACAAAAGTCCTCGTACAATCCAAACTCTTGAGCCACTCAGCATTATAACATTGTTGAGGATTTGTCTCAAGCACTATTATCTATGTCTGCTCTCAAGGTCCTTCAAAGCTATCCTTCTTAGTACACATCATTATAGTCAGCTATTGGGGGTGTTGATCCTACTGATTCTTGTTGGGTATACGACCAAAGTCCCACATTGACTAAAAGTGGGGAGGATCATGGGTATATAAGGATGGAAAAATATCTCCATTGATATGAGGCCTTTTGGGGGTAAAGCCCGAAAACAAATCCATGAGGGCTTAGGCCCAAAGTGGACAATATCATACCATTGTGGAGATATGTGGTGTCGAGAGTCCTTACAAGTGCTATCAGAGCCATGCCTTGAAGTTAGCCAAGTGGATGAATCCTCGGAATTCCGAACGAAGGTGGTGGGCCCCGGTAATATCACGATGGGATCCATGGATGAGCTCAGTTAGACAGGCGGTGTGCTCCAGATTCTTCATGGACGTGTCATGGTCCCAACATGGTGAAGAGGAGTTGACTTGGGATAGAGCAATCTCTCGAGGCAGGTGGTGCTCCATGTAAGGTGTGTGCTTCCAACACATTGGAGTGAAGAATCCTGGTTGGTAGAGAGGGGACGAATGGATAATCATTTGAGGGGAGGCTCCATGGTCCTTTGTTCGAGGGGAGGATTGTTGGGTATATGACCAAAGTCCCACATTGACTAGAAGTGGGGAGGATCATGGTCTTATAAGGATGGACAAATATCTCCATTGTTATGAGGCCTTTTGGGGTAAGTCCAAAAGAAAATCCATTAGGGCTTAGGCCCAAAGTGGAAAATATCATACCATTGTGGAGATATGTGGTGTTGAGAGTCCTTACAACTGGTATCAGAGCCAAAGGTCTATTTGGTTGATAAACTCACATGAAAGAAGGGTTCCTTGTTCGAGTGGGAGCAATGGCGGAAGATGGTAAGTTTAGGGTGAAGAAATTTAACAACCAAAACTTCTCATTGTGGAAGTTGTAGATGGAAGATTATCTATATCAGAAAGATATATACCTACCATTGGGGGGAAAATCAAAGAAGCCGACGGATATGGAAGATGAAGAATGGGACCTTCTCGATAGAAAGGCATTCGGAACAATACGGTTGTGCCTTGCAGCGTCGGTCGCCTTCAACATTTTGAAGGAAACAACGACAAAGGGTTTGATTAAGGTGTTGGAGAAACTATATGAAAAACCCTCGGCCTCAAACAAGGTATTTCTTATGAAACGGTTATTTAATATGAAGATGTCGGAAGGTGGATCTGTTGCAGATCATTTAAATGATTTTAATACTGTTACAAGTCAGTTATGTTCTGTAGTGGTAAACTTTGATGATGAAGTTAGAGCTCTATTATTCTTGTGCTCATTGCCAGAAAGTTGGAATGGTTTAGTAATGGCCATTAGTAACTCTGTGTCTGGATCTAGTACTTTAAAGTTTGATGATGTTGTCGGTGCTATCCTTAGCGAGGAAATGTGATGGAAAAGCTCTGGTGAGACATCGGGAAATGCTTTGAGAGCAGATTCTAGGGGAAGAAAGATGGAAAGAGGAAAGAGCCTAGGATATTGCAATAAATTAAGGAAAGGAAGATCCAAGTCAAGATCGGGGATAGTGTGCTGGAAATGCGGAAATAAAGGACACCTAAAGAAAGATTGTAGATCTTGGAAGCGAAAAGAAGGAGATTCACAGCAAGAAAAAAATCATGAAGCAAATTTGAGAGGTGAGGTGTTACAAGATGCTTTGATTCTTTCTTTTGAAAATATTACTGATTGCTAGGTGCTAGATTCAGGGGCCTCAATCCATGCACCTGATAAGAAATACTTTCATGACTATGTTCAAGGAGATTTTGGACAAGTTCATTTGGGTGATGATAAACCCTGTAAAATTGTTGGAATGTGTAAGGTTCTTGTAAAACAATAGAATGGAAACCAATGGCTACTAAAGGAGGTAAAGCATGTTCCAGATCTAAAGAAAAATCTGATTTCAACAGGGCAGTTAGGTGGTGAAGGTTGTGTGACAACTTTCACAGATAAAGCTTGGAAGGTCACCAAAGGAGCCCTGGTAATAGCAAAAGGTGAAAAGGTTGGTACATTGTATTTATGCAATGGTATTTCTAACTCTGTTAATGCTTTAACATTCCAAAGGAGCAGATGTAGCATTATGGCATCATAGGCTTGGACACATGAGTGAAAAAGGGATGAAGATTCTTCAATCAAGGAATTTGTTGCTGGGTTTGAAGAATGTTGATTTGGACTTCTATGAGAATTGCATTTATGGAAAGCAGAAGAGAGTCAGATTTCTTAGAGTTGGGAAAGAAAAGAAGAATGAAAAAATAGAGCTTGTGCATATAGATGTACAGGGACCTGCTCAGGTATCATCTCTCGGTGGCTCTCGTTATTATGTTACTTTTATTGATGATGCAACTAGAAAAACTTGGATTTATTGTATTAAGAATAAATCTGATGTATTTGATACTTTCAAGAGATGGAAAGCTTTGGTTGAGATTGAGACAGGAAAGAAATTGAAGTGTCTTAGATCAGACAATGGAGGTGAATATTGCAGCAGAGAGTTTGATAGGTACTGTTCAGAGCATGGAATTCGTAGAGAGAATACAGTTCCAAGAACACCACAAGAAAATGTTGTGTCAGAAAGGATGAACATGACAATCATGGAGCGTGCAAGGTGCATGAGATTGCATTCAGGATTGCCTTTAGAGTTTTGGGCAGATGCTGTAGATACTGTTGCTTATCTAATAAACAGAGGGCCTTCAAGTTCCTTGGATGATGGTGTTCCGGAAGAAGCATGGACAGGTAAAAAGGTAAACTACCCTTTTTTAAAGCCTTTTGGTTGTGAGGCCTTTGTCCATATTGATAAAGAAAATAGAACAAAGCTTGAGGCAAAGTCAAATAAATGTACCTTTATTGGATATGATGTTAATGATTTTGGTTATCGCTTATATGATTATGAAAATCACAAAATCATTAGGAGCAGAGATGTAATATTCAATGAAAAGGTCTTGTATAAGATCAGTTGCAAGAAAAGAAACAGGAAAAGAAAACAAGGAATACATAGTTCTTGATGAGATCAGTGAGAAAAAGTAAAGGTTCCTGAAAATAATAATAATCAACAACCACAACAGCAACAACCACCACAACAGCAGCAGGCACCCAAAACACCTGAAAGCGGTGTTAGAAGATCTACCAGGATAAGTAGACCCCCTGAACGATACTCTCCTTCATTATATTATTTATTGTTGACTGATTCCGGTGAACCCGAATGTTATGAAGAAGCAATGCAGGTTGAAAGCAGGAAGAAGTGGGAGGTAGCCATGGAAGAGGAGATGGATTCCTTAATGCATAACCAGACTTGGGACTTAGTCAGGTTGCCTGCAGGTAAAACTACATTGCAAAATAAATGGGTTTACAGGCTGAAGGAAGAAGATGGAAGAAAACAGAGGTACAAAGCTAGACTTGTGGTGAAGTGGTTTGCACAGAAGAAAGGTATTGATTTTGATGAAATATTTTCTCCTGTTGTTAAAATGACTTCAATCAGAACTATTTTAAGTCTTGTAGCAGCTGAAGATTTGCATCTTGAGCAGTTAGATGTAAAGACAACCTTTCTCCATGGGGATTTGGAGGAAGAGATATATATGCAGCAGCCACAAGGATATGAAGTGAAAGGGAAGGAGAAACTTGTGTGCAGGTTGAAGAAGAGCTTGTATGGCTTAAAACAGGCTCCAAGGCAGTGGTATCTAAAATTTGACAAGTTTATGTCTGAACAAGGTTATACTAGATGTCACTCTGATCATTGTGTTTATCTGAAAAAGCAAAATGATGGCAGCTATATTATATTGTTATTGTATGTAGATGACATGCTTGTTGCAGGATCTAACATGCAGGAAATAAATGTGCTCAAAAGAAAATTGGCAAATTCATTTGCAATGAAGGATTTGGGAGCTGCAAAACAAATCCTTGGTATGAGAATAACTAGAGACAGGAAAAATCGTAAATTAACATTGTCTCAGAATGAGTACATACAAAAGGTGTTGAAAAGATTTAACATGCACAATGCAAAACCAGTTAGTACACCTTTTGCTAGCCATTTCAAACTTAGCAAGGGAATGTGCCCAAAGACCCAAGAAGACATGGATTATATGTCTAAAGTTCCATATGCATCAACAGTTGGAAGCTTAATGTATGCAATGGTCTGCACAAGGCTTGATATTGCACATGCAGTGGGAGTTGTAAGCAGGGACATGAACAATCCAGGAAAGGGACATTGGATGGCAGTGAAATGGATTCTCAGATATTTGAAAGGTACCATAAATCAAGCATTATGCTTTGGTGGTTCAAACATTTCCCTACAGGGATATGTTGATGCAGATATGGAAGGTGACAGAGATAACAGGAGGAGCACTACAGGATATGTATTTATTGTTGGAGGAACAACTATCAGTTGGGTTTCAAAAATCCAAAGTGTTGTTGCACTTTCAACAACATAAGTAGAGTATGTTGCTGCTACAGAGGCTAGTAAAGAAATGATTTGGTTACAAAGGTTTATGGGTGAATTGGGTAAGGAGCATGATAAGGGAACATTATACAGTGATAGCCAAAGTGCCATTCATGTTGCAAAGAACTCAACATTTCATTCCAGGACTAAACACATAAAACTCAAGTACCATTTCATACGATCAGTGTTGGAAGATGGACAGTTGAAGCTGGAAAAGATACACACTAGCCAGAATCCTGCAAATATGCTAACAAAAGTTGTAACCAGGGAGAAACTGAGAACATGATCAATTTCAATTGGTCTTCAAGGATGATGATGAAGATGAGAAACAACCAGGTCAAAAAGAGGAGTCATTGTCCAGCAAATGAAGTAGCGATGGAGTTGCTACAATCATTCTCCAAGTGGGAGATTATTGTGTGTGGAGCATGATTGTTCAGAGGTCTTTGTTTCAACCGGATGTATACCCCAGGAATTTTGTACAGCCCTCCATGCAGGGGGGTGTGGGGGGGACTTATCCCCCCCGCGGGGGTCTAGGGGGGCTGATCCCCCCCGGCGGGGGGGTCCGAGGGCCAACGGTCCCCAGCACGGGGTATAGTAATTTCTAGTCAATTTGGGTCGTTCGTTAGACGGATGATCTGACGGTAGAACTTATGTTTAGTTTAGGGTTTTTTGCACTAGAAGGCAACCCCTCTCTTCGTATGAGGGCATTGTATTTGAGGCGGTGATAGATGTGTATTCTAGATGTGTGAGCGAGAAACAGAGAGGTGAGACTGTGAGAGAAAGTAGAGGATATTACAACAGATTTTTTGTAGGTTGTGTCTCTTCATTTTGCTGGATAATAGAAAGGAAGGACTGGCTGTTCAGGGTGGATGTAGCCCAAACTGGGTGAACCACGTATTACTATATAATTACTATACTAAGGATTGTCTTAGATGATCTGATGTTAGTTGGTTTCTTAAAGGGACCCTAGCTATCCTGAAAGAACCCTTTCCATCCCAGTAGACCTAAATAGTAGACTAGCCTCAGTCATCTGCTTCCTTGGGTTCACAAGTGTTCATGATGAGTACATCGATTAACGTGGCTACTAGAACAAGAGATAATCAAAATCCTACTCTGATAGTAGGGAAAGAAAAATAAGGTGCCCTTTCTTCTTCTACTTCGTTGAGTTCTAGTCCTCTCCATATAGAGTGACCTAGTCCTAATTCCGCCATTCGACCACCTTCTCGAGGTGTGCTACAAAAGTCCTCGTACAATCCAAACTCTTGAGCCACTCAGCATTATAACATTGTTGAGGATTTGTCTCAAGCACTATTAGCTATGTCTGCTCTCGATGTCCTTCAAAGCTATCCTTCTTAGTAGACATCATTATAGTCAGCTATTGGGGGTGTTGATCCTACTGATTCCAATCTTATTTGTTTTTACTTGGAAAACAATGTTCCACATTTGCCTCATTAAATTGCATTTCTCATTCAAGTCATCATTTATGAGAAAACCATTCACAGGACCGCAATCAATGAAGGTTCTTCCACCTGCATCATGTTTATTTCTTGTTGGAAGGAAATTGGTTCTTCTACTCTAAACCAGTCCTCTAATACTTTAGAATCTTTTGACGGGTGTGATTCATGACAATTCAGTGTCTTACACAACATTGCATTTCTTTGGAGGGAAAGACAGTGCACGTTGAAGTAGAGATTGTTGATGCCAATCTCAATTATAATCTTCTACTCAGATGGAGTTGGACCCATGCCATGCATGTTGTAGCCTCCTCCTTGTTCTGCGTGATTCATTTTCCCCATCAAGGGAAGATAGTCACAGTTGACCAACTGTCCTTCTTTGCCTCTTCCTCCTCATATCGCAACGTTCCGTATGTAAAGCACACCAGTGCTCATGAGAGTGTGGGTGCAGGACTCTTTAAAGATCCTGCTCTGATGGCTATCTTTCCGCTCCCACCTCCTCATGTTGCCTCTATCAACATGATGTTGTTCAATTCTGATCCCTAGGTCATACCTTCACTAGATCTTGTTGATACATGGGGCAAGGGTATGTCGCTAAGTCTGATCAAAATCAATTATGTGGATATTGTTTCCGCCACACGTTTTGTACCCTCTAATCATCCTATTTCAAGTTCTTCTCTTGATGTGTTTTCTCAATGCCCATAGCTTAATTTTGGCCCGATGGTCATGTTTATGTGTCTTGAGAAGTTTTCTTCTCTATTGCCTATTGACATGTCAGTTTCACCTACCATTGTCAAGATCCTTCAACTGCGGGCCCCTTAATCCCCTCATGGATTCAGGTTTTTTCTCGCTTCCTAAGCTTTTACCAATTGCCCATTATTGCAATGGGGTTGTCATTTTACTTGTAACCCTCCCTCGCCTGGGGAGGATGGGGGAAAGCCTTACATGTGTTCTATATTTGGCTAAGTTGAGGCTTACTCATCATGTCAATGGTAAAATTCTGGTGGTCATCTGTGTTGATTGATTACCCAAGTTTGAGCATTGACTATCTCAAAAAGTACTATGCTTAGGTCATCTTGCATGGTTATTTTTGTACAATAAGTGTGTCATTCATTTTTTTGCAGTGTCGTTTGGTGTGTTTTTTTGCAAGAAACTTTCCTGCTTATTAAGTTTTTTCCTACTTTTCAGATGTCGGTGTCTACTCACATCAGTTTCGCTGATGGTGATTTCCAAAGTACCCGAAATTCTATTATCGACAGCATGGGCGATTTATGACCCCCATGGTGAGTTGATCGATATTCAAGGTATTTGTCTAGGTAAAACAACCAATAACATCGCTAAGTATAGTATAGTTATCGAATTGTTTTCAGAATCTATTGCTCTTGGCATCTGGGATTTGGTTGTTAACTTTGATTCACAAATTTTCATTCTTCAACTCAATGGGCAATATTCCATCGGAAACCCTCAGATATCAACAATGTATCTATGTATTTGTTTACTAGAGAGAAATTTTTATTACATTACATATCATCATATTCCTAGACATATGAATATATTGACATCATTAGCTACTTATGTGCTGGATAGACATTTGCAAAACATGTAAAAATAAAAAAAATCAATTGTATCATAGTAAGAAATAATATATATATATATATATATATATATATAATATATATATATATATATATAATATATATATAATATATATATATATATATATATATATATATATATATATATATATATAATAATATATATATATAATGTTTGTCATACATTGAAACCCTAAAAAATAATATGTGTGTTCAAAAACATCCATGGCGAGCAGGCCTTATATATTTGTGGCTCACAGGCCCCAAAAAATGTGGAATTCTAGGCCTATGTGCTAATCTGCATGATGCTCATGGTAGCATGTAACTGCTTGAACTACACAAGTCAGCAGTCGACACATTCGGTCTGATACTCCCACCTTGTGCCTCTGGTATTAACGTGGAATATCACCTACTCGGGCATACTCTGGGATACCATGGGTCAATCCTTCGAGGTTCCATGTGATATCTTCCTCATTATTGCTTCCTTCTTGATAAGAAGTGACATCGAACTGATGAGCAATACGCCTGGCAATCAGGGACATCTGACAGGGCATTATGGTACAACATCTGCATTCATAAAATTGAAATGTCATGAATACATATATTTAAAAAATAGTAAAAAACATCAAAATATTAAAAAATTGTTTGTTTTTTACCTTCATCGTTAAAGTCCTCCCCCTCTGGGAGTGGAATATTTGGATCTCTGTAGAGGTCAGTACCACTATAAGGCCAATCCTCCACTACGATTATTTTTCTCTATAGCCATGAGAAGAAGGTGGGCTTATAGGACATTTGTTGGCCCCCCGTAACCCTGGGCATCAACTCACTCCAATGGACCATCCGTGGGTCTTGTGGCATTGATGGATCCACCTCAGTCGGCTGGTATTGGAATAGTGGAACACGCTTCAAGAAGAAGGTCACTAGCATAGACCCAAAGCAAAATTGCTTCAGATTTCGTACCTTAGCTTTTGATAGCTGGCGCTTCATGTTGATTTTCATAAATTCTGCCCAGTTAAAAATAGTGGGTGCTATGCACTTCATAGCGTATAGAAACTTTGAATTGAGAGCTTCTGGATAATGTTTGATAAGTAGCATGGACACACTTGCCCCAATCGGCCTTGAACCATATAGGTTGACTGGTTCCCCTCTCCGAGACATTCCTATGATGAAATAAATGTCTGAAGTCTCCAACTCTAGCTCTTGATCACCAATGATGAAAATTTCTCGTTTATGTCCCAGAGACTAATCGTGTACTGTAGCAGCTTGGGTTGAGCCTGCATCCATGGTGTGAGAAAGAACTTGAGGAGCCCATAGTTCCTCAAAGCCTCCAAGCAATTTGGAATAGATATTTCTTGAGTATCGATATCCTCATGCTCTCATTCTTTCCAATCCACCAATTTCAATGATTTTCTTCTTGCAAAAACCATTTAATCAAGTCAATGATCATCTTTTGACGGAAAAATTTGGATTCAAGCAGTTGAATTAAGCAAAAAACATGTCGTTAATTTACTCGTGGCACCAACACAATTGTTTTAAAAATAGTGGCACCGACAAAGATTGGTAGTTTTCTTAACCCCCAATCAGCACAGATTCGTGCCTGGAAGTCCCATCGACTGAGGGATTTTTTTTTTGCAAAATCCTTCCCATGAAATCCAAAAAATGGATAAAAACAAGTAAAAATAGTATGAAAATGGAGCTTAAGGTCTTGGCTCTTGCCTATAGCTGACGTCTCCGATAATGACCTCCCGGATCTCCCGTAATCTGCTCTAGAGAAATTAGGGCACAAAAGGGTAAAAATCTCTTCACACAAAGGTAAATTGGTAAATGGTAAAAAATAATTACCTTTTCCCCCCTTTTTCATTTTTCATGCACATATTAGGGTTATAAGAGTTTTTTTTGACTTATTTTGCCACAGCAATGCATAATGCATTTACCTTTCTTGTGTAGTGACAGGTGACAGATTGTTGATGATGATACTCGAGTCCCATTTAAGATCTTTTCTTGGCTCATAAAACTCAAATGAAAAGATCGCCAAGTATTTTTCCCTTTTAACTCGTTAAAGAAATAAAATGGGGGGTATGCTTTCAACTCCTTTTCTAACCTTTTAAACATGAAAATGTTATCGATCTCTTGTCATTTTGAACTTGTCAAAGGATACGAAGCGCCGTTTACCCAGTATAGGTTTACCCCTTTTTCGGGTTGGGATAAACTATTTACAAAAAAGGTACTCCTTGAATAAAATGGTCAAGCAGTTCTCTCAAGTATCGTTTTCTACCTTTTAAGACTCAAGAGACACAAATGTTTGAAAATGGACCATGTGAATTTTTCTTTTCCGTGTCTTCAGATTCTCTAAACATGAAAAAGATACCGAGTTACACCTTTTTCAGACTCGTTAAAACACTAAATGACATTGGATTTGTCGCCATGGCGAATGTGAGCTTCTCCTTCTTAGGACTCATTAAACTTACTAGGTCAGATTCATCCGAAGGATGAACTTACAATGCAAGTACATGCTATCCCGTTGAAGCTTGTGATAAAAAATAATTGGGGTACTTGCAAAAATGGTGGGGGGAAATTGGAAATCCTATTAGTTGTGTCGACAACTCACTCTTGAACATGACACTCTATGTTTCGTGTCAGGTTGGGATATCCTCACTTCATCATTGAATTTCCTAGGTTGGGCCATTCACTTGACCTTCCATTTTATCTTTGCCACATCATCATGACCACTGATCCCATGGATTTGAAAACTGCCAAACTCAAAATTGTGTCATCGATATGTTCAAGAGTTAGTCCCTCTGTAGTTACACTTAGTCCTACTTCTCTGTACCATCTGAAACAATTTGCATCCCTTTGCCTCGTGTCGATGATGTGGGATACATCATGGCCCTCTATTGACATGTTCACTTCCTATCGACTTTAGCTCATTTTCCAAGAAGATAACTGCGAGACTCCATTCCAGTAATTTAGAGATTGCATGCCCTAGTGGCAAGTTATTCACCCTTGATGACAAGTTTGCGTCATTGGAATTCCATTGGGTGATTTCATGGGTGTTTGACATCAGTTCCTTTACTCACATTCCATGAACTATGCTGCCAGTACCTTGAGAGCCATTGTCATTTTTGGTGGTTTCTATCATGCTTGTTAATGGTTCACATCATTGACAAGTAATCAAGCGACTTCCTAGCATGTTCAACTTCAACACATTCATTCGCATGTTAGGATTTGTACTTTGATCAGCTCGTTTGGAGTGCAAGACCCTGGGATAAGATTACACAAGTCCAGGTTGCAAGGCGATGTGACATGGCCATGTTGATATACATGTCTCTTTCAAATGGATGGCTACGACCATACCATGAGTTGTTATATGTGATCCTTATTATTATTGATTGGCTGCGACAATACCTTGGTTTCCTTCTAATCCTTTCTTGGCTGTGCCCATGCCTTGGATCTATTTACATGATCATTCTTTGGATGGTTGCATCCATACCACAATTCATGTATCATTTGTCAGAGTTTTTAGTGATGTATATGTATCTATGCTTGCTTGCAAGTTCTTTGATGCTGGACTCTGGTTCCCCGCATGCACTTTTAAAGCATTTCACTGCTCACTCTAGTTCGACTTTCATGCTTTAGGGGGGCATCTATTACACAACATTTTGTCACTGTCCATGTACTCCTAGTCCGTGATCCTAGAGGACCTCTATAGTGAACCCTACATTCTTTCCCATCATGAAGAAACTCCCATTGTGTCCCTCTTCATGAGCAGAATAATTCCCTTTTGCATCATTTCTCAAAACTCTTATGTTTACCCTAGTTTAGAAGATCGGCACTAATGACCCATATCCTCCTTGCCCCGATATGCAGAGATTAAAACTGTCACTAGCACTGATTGGATCAGTTGAACCCTTTCTCAGTCACACCAATCCTCTTTTAGAAAGTTTTTTAAATATGAAGCTGAAGCTTACAACTCTAGAAGCTTCGTAATGAAAGTCTAGTAAATGGTTAGACTACATGGAGCCGAGGGGGTCAGTTTGGGTTCCTCTCCCCTATTAAGATGGAACAAAATCAAGAGATAAGGTCTTCTCCCATGAAGGGAGGAGAAATCTCCCATCCATCCAATCTATATAAACCTCTCTTTTTTCCTAGTAAAAGCTACTTTTTTTAGTTTGGAGTTAGAATAATTAACAAGACATCTATAGTCTGAAGTTTTCTAGTGTATGTTTGAGGGAGAATAGTGTGCATTGGTGTGATCTGCGGCTAGAGGGAAAGAGGCCTTAAAACCTTTACTGTTGGGGTTTTCCATGAAGTTCTAGCAGAAGTGTGGGAACTAGGATATGTCAGAGGAGACCAGCAATGTCAAGGCACAGGTTGTAATCTCTTTTTGATTTATATAAATGCAACTATCAATTGATTTCCTACATGAAGTGTCATTTTACATATTTATGACTTAATGATCTTTGACTTATTAAGTTGGCTGAATACAATATTTTATGTTATTACGTTTGTTTTTTATTGTTTTTAACTTGTTTCAGGTGTTCGAAGGAAGGAAACAAAAGATAGTTGGAGCAAGGAAGTAATATCATTACCAAGCAGAATAGTGTTCTACGAGGTAGGCCCTCTTAATTGATTCTAGCTTAAGGAAATCTTCCATAGATTTTCTGTTTGTGACTAGACCCACTCTCTCGGGCTAGAGGAATTGTTTTTGTCTGCACTTAGAATTTACCTGCATCACAAGGGGGCGGAGGGAACAAACTTAAGCAGAAAAAATTCACTAGCCAGGTTCATACACGTATTAGGAAAAATAGATAACAAGAAAACATTTTAATGGTACATATTTGGGAATTGTTTGTAACTCGTACTTCTCCAGTTCACCATACATATATCATGCTTGCCCATTCCAATATTAAATGCACACCTTGTGAGTATGGTTTGAATGAAAATGAAGAAGAATGCATTGACTGAGACTTTTAGAGGAGACAAAGGTAGGAGGTACAACACAGAAAGTAATCCAACACCGAAGATTTAAATAAAAACAATGTATGGGTATACTTGAAGCCCTGCATAGACTTCAAGGATCCTAAGAGATTGATTCTTCATACAAATTTACAATTTCTCATTGATGGTATTTAGTTGATACCTAGAGAAATCGTTCTTGATAAAAAATTAAAAATGCCTTTACCATAAGAAACTGCCATGCTTACCATAAAATTATGCAATAAGTAATAAACATCATTTCTAGCACAATCTTGACAATGAAATACACATGAAGGTGGGAATTAGATTTAAATTTAAAACCATGAAATGATGCTATGTACACATTTTCAAGGCAAGAGCTACCACACAGAATGCGATCCAACACCGAAGATTTAAATAAAAGCAATGTATGAGTATATTTGAAGCCCTGAATACACTACAAGGATCCTAAGAGATTGATTCTTCATACAAATTTACAATTTCTCATCGATGATATTTAGTTGATACCTAAAGAAATCGTTCCTGATCAAAAATAAAAAATGTCTTTACCATAAGAAGTTGCCATGCTTACCATAAAAGTATATGATAAAGAATAAACATCATTTCCATCACAATCTTGACAATGCAATAGACATGAAGGTGGGAATTAGATTTGAATGTAAAACCATTAAATCATGTTATGTACACATTTTCAAAAGGCAAATATTCTCATATGATATATCATTGACATCATCTTTTCTTTTTAATTTTAAATAAAACAACTTTGAACAAATAGACATCAAAGAACAGTTGATTGTATATTGGTTGCTATACATCTCAGTTTCGATCCATATTACCTACTCATCTCTCCTCAACAACAAGAAAACAACTCCATCATAGTGAATTTTAAGACTAAATTTCCCAAATATAAAATTATGTGATTATTGCACTTTATACAAGCCATCTCGGCCTTCTATTAGCATAAATTTGCAGACACCAAATAAATCGAATAAATGGTTAAGTAAACAACCATTGTAAATATAAAAGGTAGGTGGCTACTTTAAAAGAGCTTCATACTAAAACAAAACAACAATCCTTCAAAAATCCAACTAAAAGGTTGACGCAACCTTGATCTGTAAAATTGATACCTATAAAATTGATACTATTGGCCATACCACTACATGAAATTTGACAATTCAATTATTCACCTCTTTATCAAATCCATAAATCGCATCTTCAGATGACAATGTAAAAATAAAGTGCATTTGTATATATTGTAGGACAATATTTCTTCTACCAATTTCTGCATTTCAAATCTCTTAGACATTTTATATTACTGTGTGGTAGGATCAATGCCAATGAAATAACAACCCACATTGTGAGGGAAACAAGATTATGAACAATATTTCAACATCGCCATTTCTTGTCACCATGGATCACACAACTTGTTTTGTTGTTTAGATCCCACCACCACGTAGCTTCCTGTTTACTTCACGATGCATGTGGACAATACATAGAGTCCATGCAGCTTTCTTTCCTATTCACAACCCACCACCACGCAACTTCCCAATTGACAGCATGATGCCGGTTGACAATACACAGAGTCCATGCTGATGAATTACAATTGGGAAGAGGATGAAAACCTATTCACGACCCACCACCACGCAACTTCCCAATTGACAGCATGATGCCGGTTGACAATACACAGAGTCCATGCTGATGAATTACAATTGGGAAGAGGATGAAAACCTATTCACAACCCACCACCACGCAACTTCCCAATTGACAGCATCAGCATGATGCCGGTTGACAATACACAGAGTCCATGCTGATGAATTACAATTGGGAAGAGGATGAAAACCTATTCACAACCCACCACCACGCAAATTCCCAATTGACAGCATGATGCTGGTTGACAATACACAGAGTCCATGCTGATGAATTACAATTGGGAAGAGGATGAAAAAAGACAAAGTTTGTGATTGGCTCCGGTGAACAGGGTTTGCTCACTCAAAGCCCATAGTGAAAGATGCCTATCGACGTAACTAATTTTTTATTTTTCTAATTATAGAAATTCACTGACCCACATCATAATTCATGGTCCATGCAAACGTGGTTGAGAATCAATTGCTTTACTTGCGAGTGAAACAAGGTTCCATTGAGTCTTGGCCAATTTAGGAACCAATTCCTTGACCTTCTATCTACTTTATGGTCCATTGAAAACATTTGTAAATACTAAGTGAACAAACTTTTCAAAGAAAGTTCAATGTTCCACATACATTGATACAACATTATCTAGAATGTCTTATGTTATCAGTAATTACTTTTTATGCTCCTTGATGCCATTCTCGATAAACTGTGAAAAAAAGGTCAAATATTCTGGACACAGTTGGTTCTTTAATTATAATTTCTTTTGTTTGCTAAGTTGTATGACGGTTGCGAAAGAAGGGTCAAATGTTCTGGACATACACCGATGTTGTTTTAATTATAATTTCTTTTGTTTGTTACGTTGTGTCACTGTTGAGATGATAGCACATACCTAATTTTTGGTTTAAGAAACTTTTAGTTTAAGAAATATCATTGGAATTTTGCCCATTGAAGTTTTGAACCAACAATTTTGGCATCACAAAATAACTTAATGCACTCACCGTTGTTTATTCCAAAGCTCATAAACTTCATTGTTCTAGGAATCACCACACCTCCATGGAATCCATAATTTCCACCCTGGTGATCCTAGTTATAGGTTTGGAAAGTTTACCATCACAAGCAGATTTTGGTGTAAGGGCAAACCTCTTCATGGTAAAAGTCTAGACCTAGAATCCTTAATTTCCACTCTAGAGCAAACCTCTTCATTCATTAACTATAATTTTATCTTTATAATCTCTAACTCGTTACATTTAGTAATGGAAAATGTATATTACATTTAACCCATCCTGTGTTGTATTTGAGTTATTAGTTTATAATATTCTACAAAAGGAATTTTATTGATCTTTTTCATCCTAAATTATTTTACTTATTTTATCTAATTTAAAAAAAATAAAATTTTACATCATCAAACCTTAATAACTACAAATTTTTCAATACATTAATTTTCTTTTACATTCTAAGTCTAACTCAAACAATAAGATGTTATAATCTTATAGAAATCATATAACCAGATTTCCAAAAAAACCTAGAGGGTCGCACTAGCCTCTATTATCGTTTACCTGTTTCAACGTTTGTTTTTCAATCACAGCTTTTACAAAGAACTGTAAATTATTTAGAGCTAATTTGATTTTTTTATATGTGATAAAAGATACTGAATTTGTTATCTTATTTTGCGTTGGGAAATATGATCTTGGCAATATCGCTCTATATAAAATTGGCACTTAATTTCTCTGGCCAGTCATTTCGTGGATAAGAGAAATCACGTTTTTTCTCGTCCATCCATTCTAAATATACTTGTAAATTATTGTCGAACACAATAATTTACATATACATATACAATGGACAACGTCACAAGCAGGCACTTCAGGCATGAGCCATAGCTGTACTCATTCTTCAGTTTGAAGATATTCATCATCTGAATCGTTCAAGTTATATGTGCCATCACTAGTTGCTTCACATGAAACTATCTCACAATCGCCAACGTCTCCTGGCAGCACCTAAGAACAGTTTGATAATGTTGGGCACTTGCATCTCCACAAAATTATGGTTGCCGCCATAAACAAAATTATGGATGTCACCCTAAACAAAATTACGGTTGTCACCATAATTCTTACTCGTCTTTTATTAGTATTTATCTCGCCTTTTATTAGTATTTATCACCGACAAAAAAAACCTTATATGAGAGCAGTGGTTCCGCATTTTATAGTGAAATTTGTGATTATTTTCAATATAAAAACGTTTTTATTTGTTACTTTTAATTCAAACAATTAAATCTGTGTTTACCATGTTGGCACAATTAATTTTTTACTTGCATTTATTTCCTATGACTATTATCATTGCTCAGTCACTTAACTCGGTAGTTGACCTGATATTAAAAAAAAAAAAAAAACTTTGCATTTATTTCCTAGGACTATTATCATTCCTCAGTCACTTAACTCGATAGTTGAACTGATATCAAAATACGAAAAATTCCTCGTATTAATTGTTTTCCTAGGAAATAAAATTATTTATTATTTATTTTAATATTGTAGAAAAAAACCCATCATATTCATAATCATCTATTTCCCATCATCCTGACTATAATAAACACTACAAGATAGATCTTAAATGTAGTTAGTAATAAAATTTGTTGTAACAATAATATGCTTCTCACTATTTTTTAATACATTTGAAATGTTTCAATTTAATCATCATATTCCTATATAACTTTGTAATAAATTTTAAATGTTTCAATTTAATCATCATATTGCTATATAACTTTGTAATAACATTTTAGTGATTAATTACATATTTGAATATCTAATAAACCGACAACAAATTAACTATCGACCCTAAATGACCTTATTACAACCTATTATGATATTATTGCTATTGACATGTCACCTTGCTTTTGGCTTGTGAATTTTGTCATTTTTAAATGCTATTCTTTATCTGTCCTTTAACATGTCCTTTAACATGTAATGTCAACTTGCATTACACATTAATCGTAACAGTTCCTCATGTTCCCATAAATCTATAAAATAGATTGTGAAGAAAGAGTAGATGTAAATTCTTGAAATAGGCAATTTTAAAGTTATTTATGGAAATGATATAAATGTAAGTATAAATTTTGATATACAATAAAATTTATTATATTTAGAGGCATATTTTACAACTTTGGTATTGTGTGATTTTATCTATGCTTAATATGGATTTCATACATATTTCTTTTAAAAATAAAAATAAAATATTCTCTAAATAAAAAAAGCAATGTCAATTATAATTTTCTTTTAGCATTTTAACATTTATAACGTGAAACTCAGGCTCTAGATCAAAGAATTTAAATTTTCTTTTAGCATTTTTGCAAACATGTTTGCATGTCAAAGAGCATGTCTTTGCTGACTTGGACACCATTATTGATAGTATACAACACTATATTTCTTAACAATTGTAACAAATCATCGACTTTGGCCATTTTCTCCAGCAATCAACTTGAAAAAGTGGTGTCGGGTACCACGAAAAATGCACTCTTTTACAACATAATTCGACAAGTAACAACAGTCAGTATAATAAGAGATGAAAGAGATGCCTTCAAGTACACAAAACTAGTGACATTATAAGGAAACGACGCCTTGCTTCCTCATAAACCACTTCTCAAAGACTTTCACCAAAAATATGCCAACGGTTTATGGAAAACTCTTAAGGTGAAAATAATTCAAGCATATCTTACTACTAATGTCACCATTTCAATCTAGAAATTTAGCCACATCTCAAAAACATCTCCTATCTGTGGCATATTTAGGCAACTTCCAAAAATGGTCTCCACAACGATTTGAACTTATAACCTTTTAATCTTGAATATACCAAATTAGTTCTTCTAACCACAATTCCCTTATCCTTTTCTTAATGTCATACTCATAAATTTCACCAAAACAAATATGAAACAAAACAAAAATTAAAAACTGTGCAATGTGACGGAGCGATGGTTCATTTTTGAAAGGTAGTTTCTGAGCCTTTGCGATCATCCAAATATGCTCATCTAGGAAAGCGAAGGGAAGAAGAATATTTTGATGTTGGAAAAATTATGAAACCATCCATGAAAAGTGGGCTTAGCCATATCATAATTAAGCAATCTATCAACTCAATACAACAATTTGGTATTTGACAAAAGCATATAAAAATCCCATACTTACTCAATTCTGCAACTAATCTCTAGGATAACAAAAGCGTGCTCAACACATCTTGAAAGTAATCAACAAAATTCACTCAATAAATTCACCCCAAAGACAGAGTTTGTCAATAATCACTTGGATTAAAAGGGATAAACTCCAAAAATCAAATTATGGGATTCTCTTCTCAATGAATTAATGCATTCAAAATTTCCATAAAATAAATTAAAATTCATGCTTCTCTAGATCAACAACCTTCACTGCAACTAACGTTGAAGAAATCCCCTTCTCCCCACTCGATTTGGAAGATTTCCATGATTTATTATTTTCCAACAGTCTCTCAGAGTCGGTTCTTACTGTGCAACAGTGGTTAAGATGTTCAATCATTGTTGAAGTGTGGTTGCTTGTTGATGAAGTTACAATGCAACCATTCAAATCCCAGTTAAATCCTATCAACTCTCATGTGCAGTTAAATATCAACTCTCATGTGCAGTTAAATCCCACTCTATCATATTTTAACTTTAAGAATCACTGCAGACTACACAATGAAATGAAAGTGAATTGAATTAAAAATAATAGGAGGGATAGTTTCACGCCCTCTCTTTCCTCCAATCAATATGAAGCATGGATTGTTTCAATTTGAATTCTTATTGGGGCTTCTCTCGATGAGACTAGATCAGAACACACTCTGGATACCCATTTTCATTTCCCTTTGGTGGATCTTCAAGGTAGGAAAAACGTAGCATTTGGAGATCAAACTCCCTTTCTACAACATTGCAGGAGTCCATGTTCTTATAACCCTCATGGTTAGCAGAAACTCAACATTCTTTGCATAGAAATCGAGTTCAAAATCTAGTAGCCCATGAAAAAGCTTGTGTAATATTTCATGCACAGTGCTACTCCTTCAACACACAACCTATCACATCATGATATTTCTTGTCCAAATATAGTTAACAAAATTCATAACCGCTTACCAATTTCTTATCATCACCACTTAGTGCATCCTTATTTTTCTTGGCAAAGGTATTTTTTTCACTTTCCCAAAAACATAAAAATAAAAAATGAAACAACATTTGAAAACTCAGTTACGAAATTTAATCATTCTCATACCCGATACTGTAGATGTTAGCACTCCCTGGTTCCTTTTAGGCTGAAGGAAAAGGTTCACAGAGGTAACCACATACCTCCTTTCGATGAGAGACTGGTCATGTACAACTGGACAAGGCTCCCACACTTGCAAAACTAAGAGATATGAGACTTTGAAGGAGTAATTCTAGCATAGACCAGATCTAAAAATTATTTTTAAATTTTAATTGGCAATTGGTGAAGGATCTGGAATAATTGATGCATTTGATCATGAATTTACTAGTTCATTATGCCTATGCATTTCCCAACCAATTTCGTACACAAAGGCTTGACTACTATATACTTCAGAATAGGGAAACAATTTGTAGTACAGTGGAACATGAAAACTAAAACACTCAACTACAATAACATAACAAATGAAGTTTTTGTTTCTACAATTTCAATGACTGAATATCAAGAGGAAGGAACAAACATTCAAATGCATAAACATTTCATTTGCAACTGAAATATTCGGTACAGCTAAATAAGAGCATACAAAATGAATTCTAATGAATTTGTTCCATTACACCTTTAAAGAATATTAGGAAGAAAACATGAATAAGATAACATATAAACTAGAGAATGACAATTTCAAAGCATCATACCACAATAATATTTGTAATGCTAACTTGAATAACTTCAAAATCAAGCATTTTCATTAATAAAGATCAGAACATGTGTCTATAATAGCTCAGAATAATTTTCAAAACAACAACAACCTGTTCTATTTGTATTGTTTAGTTTAAATATATCTAAGACAAGGAATATTGAGAGTCTAGATACATTGCATCATTGATCCAAACATTGGATTGAATTGAACCCAAAAAGAGGAAAGCTTCTGTTGTTTTAGTCCTTTTCCTCAGAAAACAAAAAGCATAAAGTATTCTTGACTTTATCTTAATATAAAAAACTCAATCCCTATAAAATTAAGTCTATATTCGATGAATATCTTCGTGAAATGAAACAATAAAAGGAAGGATAGTTGGTTGCTGATTGTGCAATGACTACATAGCAACTATGATGGAATTTTTGGCTTCCAAAGATGGCACATAGTTGCAAATTGAAGGTCTAAGTTGGATTCCACCTCTTCTCCATGTTCACACCTTTAAACTCTAACAATTGGCTTCTTTCCAATGCTCATGCAAGTTTGTAAGTAGGGCCTGCCAGCAACTGCGTAGCAAACTTTCGAGACTGCCTCTTATATGCCCTCCAGTCTTAACAAAACACAACCGTACTACTATAGGGAACCCCAAACATCAGAATAATTCCAGTGCAATGATCAAAACAACATCTGCAACTTGAACCCGAAGAAGAAGTACCCCTACTGTGCAATGCAAATATTTTGAGACAAAAGCTAAAATTTCAAAACTTCAAGAAATGACCTGTTACCTCTTCTTCCTTTTCCTAGAGGTCTTGCTAGTGGAAATTTGTGTCTTTGAAGCTTGAGGTGTGGGATATTTGTGGTCATCGGCACTGGTAGAGTGAACATTATTTTAGACATACCCTTAGATCTTAGCCTTGGAAACTCTTCCAGGTGAAGGTGCTTTGGCTTCCAACTTGTACTTCTTAACCACTCCCCGAGCCTTGTCTAAACTCTTCTTCATACTCCTTAGTTTTGCATTCAATACTAGGTTCCTAACATAGAGGTTTTTACATTTTTGTTTCATAGGAATTGACCATTTAAAAAAATTCTTATGTCCATTGGAAGCTTTGGATGGCTCATGTACTTCCTTGTCACAATTCTCCAGTAGATGCTGCACAGATTTCTTGTAATTATGATTATATTTCCTAGAACTATTAACTTTCTCCTGACTCTCGTCGAGCTCTTCTAGACATATTTGATACTCTTTGCACTAGTCAAAATGTGGCTTACGAGGTGCTTGAGCCACCTTTTTTATTTCCTACAAATAACTTAGCTTTGACTTGGTTGATCTAGTTGTAGGCCCACTGGACTCCCCTCCAATTTCTTTGGTCTGTCCAGCAAATGAAACCGTTTTACCTTTGTCCTTAGCAATGGGTTTAGTAGGTGTCTCTTCCCTTTCTTTTTCGTCATCTGCTTTTTGAGCTACTTCTTTCAAGTCTCTATTCTTCCTCTTCAAGAAAGCTATCTTCAATTGATATTTAGAAAAAGCTTCTTTCATCTTGACCATCTTAGGGTCTTCTTCCTCATACTTTATGGTATCTTTCTCATATTGCATTTGATATTCTTCTGGTTCAAACTGCATTGATTCATCCTGCTACACTTTTTCCTCTTTTCTATCCTCTTTTTCTTCTTCTTGTTTATCTTCTGAGGTTTCAACATCTCTCTGAGGGACTACTCCCTGCACACTCTTCTTGGCCCTTGACCTGGTCTTAGGCCTCATCACAAAGTTTTCATTCTTGAATGTCTCTTCTACTTTAACTTCAAACATGGTGGTTTGAGATGATGCCACCTGAACCTTTCATTCTTGAGTTTTCTCTTTGCCTCTTGAAATCTACTTCTTATCCTTCTTACCAAGTTTTCCTATGGACTTCTTGCTAGCTTTTTCATCCTTTTCTTCAACCAACTTTTTTCGTTCACTTTGTGGGTGACCTTCTTCTCGTGTGTTTCATGCACTTCTTGTTCCTCCTCACAAATTTTGACTGATGAAGATTTTGTCTGTGGTAGTAAACCAATGCTAGATACAAAGTTTGACCAATCAATCGTCTTCTTATAAACTGCAAACTTGACCAAAATTTTACTAAGGGAGAAATGGAAAATACTGGACATATCGTTATCATTTTCGAGTTGAACTTTTGTTTCCATCCTTTCTAGGCTTTTGAGTAAGAAGAAAGGTAGGTTCATGGGTTTTTTTATTGTGAAATGTCATAGAAGCCTCAAATGATACTAGTAAACCCTAAAAATTCTTCCCTCATATGTAAAATATATTTGAATAAATTTTAAAATCTCTTTGTAATGGTCCTGAAGATATATGGTGGGGAAATTTGTAGAAAAATTATTGCTAAAGTCAGGTTTGACAAAATGTTTGAAAGATGAAATATCAAGCTCATCACCTTTGAACATTTTTGAAGGCGACTCTAATGGCTGGGGAGGAGTTTATTAGGTTCAGAGTGATGGGCTCAATGCGTACAACATCCCCTCCCTTTCTGCTAGTAGTAGGAGCCATTAAACCTAACACCTAGTAAATTCAACTTAAACTTTATGGAATGCTACTTGTACAGGACAAAGAATGAAAGACATGCTAATTGTGACAACACAAAACTCCACTACACAACAATACTACAAAGTGATGACAAAGCAGATTTATAGTATTCAAGGTGAGAGGGAAAGCATTATATTTTTCCGTATAACTTACCGTAGCCACTCAGCATACAAAATTACCATGATTTCTCATTTAAAACACACAACCCCAAGCTTTAAGGTTTTACTATATGCGTGCCTTACAAGGTGTGCACAACGAATTTTTCAAAGAGAATGCAATAAGAGAAACATTTTCTTTAGTCAAACTGTTAAACATAAAATTTATAGGCTGGGCAACTGACTCTCGCCTCCCACAAATTAAAATTGATCTGTGTTGGAATTAGTAACTTTAGGGAAACATTGTGCAAAAGTTCCATAACACTCTTCATAGAAACTACACAACACAATTTTTTGAAACTCTCTGCAACCTGACCTAAAATTTTTAACCAGTCTTCAAATATCCTGCATGATGAACCAATACATTTGCCTACAATCAGAAACAACAAAAATGGCGACCTCCTAGAGTGATTTCAAAATGATTCCTAATCTTTGATGACGTAATTAAATAGGTTGTTTAATTGGCACACCACCTGAAAAGCAATCATGTTTGAATTTGTGAGCATGATAGCATCTGGGAAAAATATTTGGGTATGATGACCAAAGTTCAAGCATGATGTATGTGGGTGATGTTCACTCATCATACGAAATGATTTTTAGCAAGGGAATTTAGGCCTATGGTAAAAGGGAATTTAGGCCTATAATAGAATAAGGGATAACATGAATATTTTGCAATATTAAATAGTTTGAAAGAATAAGGGGATAGGGGGAATAGGGGCAATAGGGCTAAGGAAACAAATTGGAAATAAGGAATGGAAAAATATTTGAGGAAAATAAATTATATTAGAAGAGGGAGAAAATTGTGATATTTGTAACCATCCTTCTTTATACATCATCCCTTTGAATGTAAACACATGGTCAAGTGAACCCTCTAATAAACCCTCTTTGACATCAACCCTAACTCAAAAATTATGATGACAACTCTCAAAAACTGAAACACCCCTTCCCATTATTGATCAAAACATTGATTACCAAGTTCATGATGACTTCCAAAGAAGTGGTTGGTCGAACTCATGATAGTGAAAATATTTGTTAGAATGACCTGTTCCATGACAAAAAAATTATGGATTCGAAGACATCCGACCACTAACAAACTAGATGACTCTAACACTATTGATGCCTTCAAGCCTCTTGCAGTCCTTATAACTTCAAGAAAAACATTTTCTCTTCATTCATTGCAATGAACTGAAGCGACATGCCACCTATGAGACCAGTTGTCGATGCTTTGTATAGAGCAGTTCCATGAGGATCATTCATTCAATAATTCATTCATAAATGGCATTTATAATTTGATCCCAACTCAAAATTTGAATTTTGGAGGGCATCACTCTGATATACACATCCTTACATCAATGTATTTGACGGGCAACGACTGTGTACAAATGTAGCATATAGGTTCTTAAATAGCTACAACACTGACCATTAATTTCAAATTATTGAGACAAAGGTAAACAATCACATAATTTCCTTCTGAAATCATTTTAATGCACTTACTCAAGAAACATGTTCTAGTAAATCCAAAATTAGTTATAGAACAATTTTATTTTTTTAATTTCTTGCTTGGTATTTACGAGAAAAATTATCCATCCCGACTTTGGCAAACTTTGACTAAAGATTTTCAATTTTCTTAATCATTGATTCTTAGTGGGATGGATACATTGTGTCCATAAAGGCAACAACAAATAAGTGGCTCATGTATTTAATGGAACAAATTAGCCTCCTCTCTCATTCAACAGAGAATTTTACCCGCTCTAATACCACTGTAAGACAATCAAACTGGAAACCAAATAAACTGTATATTAAATATTGTCTCAATCAATGATGTACAATGTGTAGATATTAATACATACACGAAACAGTTGAATCAGTTTATGGGTCTTTTTGGACTCCAATAACTACTCAAACTAGCACAATATGTAACCCCAAGGATTCGTTGTCTAACATCATAATACCAACCACATTATAGTCACTAGATTTTTTGTTGATATTGCAACCCAATGTGGTAAAAATATGTCACCCACTCTCATTCATAAATAAAATATTCTGTGTGATAGACTCATATCATTTCATATCAACTTAAAAGAGAGAAAATAATTAGAAGTAAAAAGAATGTGAGTAAGATGCTTAAACCTTATAATTTTCAAAAATATTTTGACACGTTATTTAAATTAACTATTTGAAGATCTATCTTTACTAATTCATGTCAATATAATCTTATATATATATATATATATATATATATATATAGATAGATAGATAGATATATCAAGATAATAAGAGGGAGATGTGTAATTCATTAAATTCTTAATATAAAATTAGCATGTGAATTTAAAAATATTCATAATAATAAAAATTTTCAATGTGTATCATCAGTAAAATGTTTTAATATATAAGATTAAGTAATATTGACATGATTTTTAAAACTCAAGGAGATCTGTCCTACACAATTACTGATCTATCCTGATGATGAGCCACGGTGGAAGGCTCGAAATGTCGATACAAGCTAATTATGGATGTGAAAACTCCGGAAGAAAACAACACAGAAGCACTGATTGCAGAAGCCTCAAAACAATAAATATTCATAATATAAAAAATCTCATTGTCTATCATTAATGAAATGTTTTACTATGCAAGATTTATTAATAATAATGTATACATAGAAAAATATTAATAGCACAAAAATATTTTTATGTGGATAATGTAGTCCATATATAGAAGTTATGTAATTCTTTTTAATGGAAACTATGTATATATTATATATTTTTTAAGAAAAAATGTGTATATGTCATATAAAGGAATCTAAAAAAATAAAATTATGGTTAAAACATTTGTAGTCTAGTATTTTACATTTTAGTAATTTTTTAGATATTCTTTTCTGTCAAATTTTGAGGAAACCCAAAATTTGTTTTATGAATTATAAGTTTAAATTATGTACTTTATATAGTATTCAAAAATAGAATTTAAATAATGAAGAGTTAATATATGTGTATGTGTGGAGAGAGAGATGTAATTATTTTTTTTTAACTTTTGAACCATAAAGAAGGTTTTCATTTGAAGAGCTTTTATCCCTCACAACACATGTTAAATCCACATTTAAGATAGATATGTATTGATATCATATACCAATTAAACTTGGGTGAGACCACTAGACATTAAAATTTAAATGATATAACAACTAAATATAGGGGATACTACTATCCATTGCAATTGACAAAGAGACAACTTCAAAATTCAATTTATAATATAGGTTCCTTAGTAATCAACCAAGGAAACTCCCTCCCTCCACACTTTCATACCGATAAACGGATGACTCATGCAAATCAGTGGGACCCATTAGGTGCTAGTGCCCCACAATGACCCTATACCTAAAACCTCTTACCGACATATTGTTGCATGCTTTAATTCCTTTTTTGTCGTTACTATCAATCTTGTAGGTAGCTCCATCCACCCAAACTATAAAATTTTGTTCTTGCCTCATTAACAATTTATCCATGAGGTGAAATTTTCAATTTTTTTTTTAGTTCATGTCACAACAAGTAAAACTAGTTCAAAGCTTAAATCATCATAAATCAAAATATCAAATTATGTTCCTAGTTTCTAAATTTCATGAAAAAAAATGAAATACTAATAATTATCCTTGAATTTCTCTTTGTTTCTTTATTTATACAAATTGGATTGGTTATCAAACCTAGAAAATCACCCCATTCCTTCTCTTCTCTTCAACCTTGTAGACACAGAGGGTTGGTTTCCAAGCCCAACAAGAACCTAATTCCTTCTCTTTTATTCTCTTCAACTTTGACACAATTCATAATTTTCCCAACCTGGAAACCACCGAGTGCTGGATATATATATATATATATATATATATAATATATATATATATATATATATATATGGGATTATATGTGTGGTGTGTAAGAGAGAGAGAGAGAGAGAGAGATTAAGCCTTGTTGTTACCCTATGAATATGGACAATACCAATCTCGATAGTCTTCTCTATATAGAATTATAGGTATATGTCACACCTCCATAGTCCCAGATAGTCCCATACCTGCACATCCCAAACAAATAAGATACCAAATGGGCCCAGACAATCCCATACTTTTCCATCCAAAACACATAAAATAACACATACACATATACACATATTACAACACAACATGTGCAAAAATACATGTCATATGACACATGCACATATAAACAAAGAATCCAATGATACACCATCTCTAACCTTGTAAACGATGGAATGCCACCTCTAATATCTATATCTATATATATATATACTATGTATAATATATATAATATATATTATATATATATATATATATATATATATATATATTATATATAATATATATATATATATATATATATATATATATATATATATATATATATATATATATATATATATATATATATATATATATTGTGTGTGTGTGTGTGTGCGTATTGCCATGCTCTTTGTCAGCACCCTCAACCCAAATCTAGGTCTATGGTTCCTTCAATTGTTCATATATCTCCTCACATGCTAGGGATCACTTTAGTCTGTACCCACTGATATATATTTTATCCTTACCTATACATAATGTAAACATGGACACAATATAAGAGATATTATCACATGTTATTAAAATCATAAATCAACCAGGGTTACTTCTTGCATTGTGCACACAACCAAGAATAATTTTTTATGCCATCCACATATGCATTAACTTAACCTTTAAACCACCATTCTTCCACAAGAACGGTCCTTCAAAAATATTGTAAGCCATAATGGATTAAGATATATTTAATAATCAATCATATTCATGAATATAACACATATTCATATATATGAAGCAAGGTCAAGGTTTAGAGAGCCTTCATTATGCCATTTTTATTATTCTCCATTACTTCACATAGATGCAATCAACCTTCTTGGTCTCATACTATTCTCCACTTAGTCATGGAAATATCATACATTGACACATGTCAAATAAAAATATAGTTTTAATCCATGTATTGTTGTTGTTGTTCATAAAAATATTTTCCAACCAATACATAATGTAACCACCTCCTCCAACATTTACCCAAGTTCACCGATCTAGCTCAGTAAACATGTGATAAAGAGTCACTATGATATGAATAGGCCTCCTAGATACAATTAAGAATTTGGGGGCGACAAATAGAAACTCACTGACCTTCCTCGGGGGCTACATGACCCCCAAGAGCTAAACAACCACTCCAGGTGACCATGCCCTTAGCTAGACTTACTTTTCACTCACCTAGGCTACCAGTCGTAGGTATAACACTGAATCGATGCAGATTTAAGCCTCCAATAATAGGCATAACATTACATTCATGTGAATGTAGTCCCAATTTCCGAGTTCTAAGCCTGTAACCATGAAATCTATGCCACCTTGTATCCAGATCACTACCTAGAACTTGATGAGACTTTCCAGAATAATAAATGACATAAGGAAAAATCCTCTAACACAAGACTCGACCAATGACTTGACCTAACTATGCCTAACCATGACAATCATTTTGTCAAACACATTGAGAACATGTAATCTACATCTTATAAATGCATATGTAAACATAGGGATCTCATACTTATCTTAGAATCACCAAGAAGGTCTAATACCATCTCATAATAGTTGCAATAAAATATATTAGTTCATGCATCCATTAACCATTCATCAACAAATTAAACTTAAAGAAATCCATAGCTACAACCTATTATGAAATCATGCTTATAACCAACATATAACCAAAATAATAACCATGATATAACAACCATCAAATCCACATAATAACAAGTACAAATGCTCATGAAATACATTCGATGAAATATCTCTTATTAACATATGCAAAATCCAACCAAGTTATGGACGTCCACATACCACCCAATGATAGATTGAGCTAAACCAAATCTTTCTTTCCACCAATCACCCTTGTACCATATTCCTAGCTGCACAAATGTGGGACTTACAAGAAAGCAACGAGGGCTTCCTCAGGCTTTACTGCAATCCTATCAAATCCGGTTAAGGGACTTCTAGGCCTTAAGCTAGCACATACAAAACTAGACTTTATCGCAATACCACCATTACCAGTTGAGCATTTCCTAAGCCCAAACAAAAGATACATACACTACCAGGATTTACTACAATCCCATAAAACCTGGTCGAGGGATCATTAGACCCTAAGAAATCTTGGAAGCCTTTGTATTTTTTCACCAATACTTTGAAGAATTTTCCTTTCTCCACCCTCAGGTGTTACTATAATCCCTATTTGGAAATCTAAGGAGTTGGTAGTTAAAACGTTTTCCCTTATTATGACATTAAATTGTGATGTTTTCATCATTAGTATTAGATTTCTTAATTATATTTTCTATCATCAAGATTAATTCCAAACAACAAAAGAAGAGAACACAATATATAGGAACGTTGTCAGGGAAAAACCCCTCTCGAGGGGAAAACCTACTCATAAATTCTTCCTTCAGTAGATTCAAAAGATGAGACAGCCATGACCCTTACTATCTAGACTCGAGACTACCTTCATCAAGTCAACCTTCTTCCTTTCACTGCGTTAACATCGAATACTTGCCATTGATTTCTCATTGAGACATCTTCACTACAATATATCTGAGCTCATATCATTGTAATAGAGATGAGAGACTTCATTTTTGTGAGGGCAGGGATCCCACCATATTGTAGTTACATTAAGATAATATTGGCATTGAGACTATAGTATGTAGAAACATCAAAACATGGGAGCACTGAACTGTGGTAGATTGAACCGAAATCTGCATTCCCTAATTGTGATATCACCAAGAGATTGTCGCACTGAGATTTTAAATTATCACTATAAACATCACCAAAGTTTTCTCTAAGATAATACCGAAAACTTCTTCTGAGATACATCGAAACTTCCTTTCTATGATCACCGAAATTTATCTCTAAAATTGCGAGCTCTAAGTTGATGTAATGTGAATATCCTAGGCTGGTATATATAATTGTTCATTCGACCTAAATAATCCGACACATATTATGAAGAGATGTGTCTTTGAGCTGAGTCGATATGTGTTCTTTTGATAATAATTATTTTGGGGCTGACTTTGAAGAGGATGTCTTTGATGAGTAGATGACTTGATGGAGGATTCAAATAATAAATGACTTTGACAATAACCTTAAGCCTACAATGGAGGCTTGACGTATAATTGACCCAAGCACGAAACCCACACTTAAATAATTCAATTCAATATAATAATAAAATTATTTTCACTTTCTTTTGACAAATAAATTACATTTTGACTCAAGTACAATAATGAAGACCAAACCTATTTACATTTTATAGCACTCCGCCATAACTAGGGAGGTATTCATATCAACATATAATCACAAAGGTATATGGAAGATATCAACTCATCATCTATGAAGAAGTTTAGGCACCATAATTCCATGGACTAGATTCTTGACCAGGGCAATCTATCCATTGGTCTCTCAAATTTTTAAGAACCACAATGCAATAGACTAGATTCCTGACTAGGGAAATCTATCTTGGTGGGAATAAAATGGACTCAAGATTTCAGCCTTTCTAGGTACCATCGTGCTTACTTGGTAACCATCTACCTAGAAATCTAGGTGTGTGTTAGAGCTCAATGACCAACGCCATGCTTCCAACTTTGGGACCTAGACATCAACACAAAGTTTCAGGTAAATGTCCTCCCAGGAAATTCTTCACTCACAAAGCCTCAATAACCCTTTATTCAGCAGATAAAGCATAAACAATCTCTCCCAATCAAACTAACTCATAACGAAGATGTTATGAACACCTTCGAGAGATTGATTTGCACAAACACAACCCCACTCAATAATATACTTTCATATATACATAATCAAACACAAACCTTTGGGGCCTTTTAGACAACTTGATGTTTCTTCTCAACTTTTCATAGTAGGACTAACAACTGAATCTTTGATAGAATATTCCCAATCATACACTTTCATTTCCTGCTTCCCATGCAAAAACATATCCTTCAGGATTTATTCTTCAATCAAAACCAAGTTATGTCATCCCTCTCAACCAAGGAGCATCCAAATTCCCTCTTAATCTAAGGGATATCTCTTCTATTTTCATCATCAGAGAATATTTCGTGGCTTCCAACCATTTCATTAGATTTATCATCATCCCCATCATGCTTATCACATCATGAACATCTTCACCATATTGAAGATTGTGTAACTGCACAACTTAGATAGCAAGTACAACTAAATATATAGAAGCATGAAGTTAGCGATATCAAAATTACGGAAGCATTTCAACATTACATTTATCATATACCCAAACATAAACAAGAAACACATACTTTTCAACATCTTGCTAGGGATTTTGTCATAAACCCTAGACTACTACATAACAACTTTCATTCCATCTAGTGTTTCAATGTTTCTTTCAAAGGTTTGACATACCCTACTACAACATATGTAAAACTCTAGAAACAAATATAGGTGTACAAGACATATAATAACTTTTAGAATCCGTATGTTAGACTTTCCACGAGGGATTCATACACATCCTAGATTTCATACAAAAGAATCAATCAAAACCAATCACACATTAGTCATGAACATGACCAATTTCCACTATGGTTAGTTGCAAACCCTACATTTTCAATCAAACATCAATCCTCGAAATCCTCAAATTATCATATTGTCATCATTCATCATAGATTTCCACTTCTATTAAGGTTTAGCTAAAAAACCCTAGAATTTCACAAATACTATCATCCTAGAAAGTCAAACTTTGACTAGAGCCTGTTTCCAAACCCTAGGATTCATTATCATCGATAAACAAGTCAGCTCATACATCTAGGACTTCATCGTCATGCATAGGCATTTCATATCATGTGTTAGTCAAACCCAACTTCACAAAGATCAATAAGAGTTAGACTTACAACAAACTTGATTAGACAAACACACACATACAAAGGAAATAATTTCTAAGACATTATAAGGGAATTGCTTACACATTACATCGAACCCTAATGAGTTAGTTTTACAATATAGGAACATAGCAAATGAAATATTACCAAAACTTTCAAGCGTTTGGGATTTTAGGCTTTATCATTCAATCTTAACAAGTTAGTTTTTTTTTCATACCATAAATCCCAAATATGAGATTTCCAATAAAAACTTCAAATAGCCTTTCTCAATAACGCTAAGAAACATAGAGTTTCATATATTACTGTAAGCATACCCTTATGACCTATTTATGGTTTTACAAAATCGGTTAAGAATAGGAGTGGCGTAGATTTATCAAATGATGAATCACCCAATACAAGAATATTTGTGATTCAAGATAGCTAGACATAATGATGTTAGTAATGTAATACAAACTTAAAAAAATAAGATGAAGATAACTTTATAGTCTAAGAAATACTTGGAGATGTTTCTTGAAAAACCTTGTAGGAAGTGTAAGCCATGATCTTCTATACCTATAATGCGTACTTTCAAGTAGAAAATGCGATACCAATGACATGATTTAATTGATTTCTTAAGCTAGATATTCTACATAATTGCGGAGCATGGAATCCTATAATACGTTATTCATTATTTAGATCAATAATAAGACCTTTTTACTTGACATACAAGATTAGATGTCAACTCTAGAGGAGATTATTAGGGTTCTAGCATGTTATCTAGAGAGTACACTCCTAATCCTTGAATAGTTATAAACAAGGATTGTATGAACCATCATAGATAATAGAAATCTAAAAGCTTATAAATATGCATACCTTGTGTTTACATACCTTTGCTTTAATAGATTTATGGAAGAGAATCTTGATGGTAGTTACTTGAGTTATTTTTCCATAGGCTAGAATTCATAATGATTTTAGCAAATCCTCCTTTTGTTGCCTTCAGTTTCATATATGCACGACAAGTGTTGTTTGGTTAGGGATTCTATGAAATTAGACTATGTTGAGCCGGCTCTTATTCTTTTTATAAATTAGTCCATTGTTTCTTTAATTTAATGAGTGGAGGAATGTACTTGTTTCGACCTTGCACATATCAATAACCATAGAAATAAACTTTCTTTGATCACATGACTGTGACTAATACCAAGGTTGTGTTATAGTGGTGTCATAGAAATGTGGGAGTGTTGAACATAACATCGAAATCATTTATGATATATATAGTGAAACTATATCCAAAATGTCGATGCCTTCAAGAAGTGTTGAGATTGTGCCATGTTCCATCACTGAAATGTTGTTCCTATTAGACAATATTGTGCTGAAATATTGTGCCTCCACCAAAATACCAATACAATCCCTTCACAAAATATAAAATTGTGCCTTTAACGAGATGTGTATATCGTGGAATCAACAAAATACAGAGATTGTGTTAACACAAAAGTCATTAGAACCTATTCTTTGAAAATACTAACTTGTCTCATTGTATAAGTACCGAAAGTTTCTCACTGTGGCAACACTGAAATATTATTATGTTGTCAGCCTGAGGGATATTGAAAGAATTTATAATTCTTCAAGGATGTATACATTTTCTTTAAAATTCCTTTGACTTATACCATAACTCTGATACCATGTTGGGAAATCCAAGGAGTTGGTTGTTAAAATAATTTCCCTTATTATGACATTAACTTGTGTTGTTTTCATTATTAGTATTATATCTCTCAATTATATTTTCTTATCATCAAGATTAATGCTAAACAACAAAACAAGACAACAAAAGATATAGGCATGTTGCTAGGGAAAAAACCCCCTCGAGGGGAAATCCTAGTCACAAATTCTTCCTTAGGTAGATTCAAAAGATGAGATGACCAAGACACTCACAAGCTTGACTTGAGACTACCCTGATCAAGTCACCCTTCTTCCTTTCACTATGTTAGCATCACATACTTGCCATTGATTATTCACTTAGACTTATTCACCGCAATATCACTGAGGTCATATCATTGTAATAGCAATGAGATACTTAATTTCTATTAGGGCACCAAGCCCACCATATTCTAGTTACACCAAGACAATATTGGCACAAAGACTCTAGTATGTGGCACCATCAAAACATGGGAGCACCAAAATATGGTAGATTGAACCCCAATCTATATTCCCTAGCTTTGATAGCAATGAGAGTATGCCTCACTAAGATCCAAACTCCTCACTGTAAACAAGACAAAAATGTTCTCTGAGATAATATCAAAAACTTCTTCTGAGATGCATCAAAACTTCCTTTCTGTGATCACTGAAATTTATTTATGAAATTATGAGCTCTGAGTTGATGTAATGTGAAGATCCCATGATGGTATATATAGTTGTTCACCTTTCCTAAATGAACTGGCATGCATTATGAACAATTTTTTCTTTGAATTGAGCCAACATGTTTTCTTTTGAGGTTGACTCTGAAGAGATTGTCTTTGATGAGTAGATTACTTGATGGAGGAGTCAAACAATAAATGAATTTGACAATAACCTAAATTGTATAATGGAGGCTTAACCTATAATTGACCCAAGAATGAAACCCATAAATTACATATTGACATATATATTAAATTTTGACTAAAGTACAATAATGAAGATTGAACCTAGTTACATTTTCCAGCAATCCCACCATTAATGGTCAAGGGATTCCTAGGACCTTGGGAATTTTCCTGATACCACCTCACCTAGTTCCAAAACCATCTAGGAATCCAAAGCTCAACCAATGAAAGAATTCCATCACTCTATGACTATCCGAAAATGGCAAGGTAGGGCTAAAAACTACTATCACACCTAACAAAACCCATGCTAATGAAAAAAAGAGAACAAAATACATACATGTATGTACCATGCATCCATGAACCATCTAGGAAATCACATATGTAACCTGTTACATGCAAGTATTCCTATTGAGTATGATTGATCCATCTTTTCTTGCTTGTCCTTTTCTTTCTTGTCCTTTCGTTGCCTTCCTTTTATTTCCTTTCTCCAATTCTAGAGTGCTCCAAGAATTCTCTAGGTGTATGAGAGAGAGAATAGAAAAGAGCTCCAAAATTGAACTGATCAAAAGCTACAAACTAATCCTCATATCATATTTATCATTGGGGCCTCTATTTTCTTCAATTTCCTCCTTACGCAATTTGTAACCTTTCATCTCCCTTTTCTCCTAATTTCCATCATTTTCATAAATAAAATGCCAATTAATGCCAAATTTCCTTTTCAAATCCTTTTCCAATGCCTTTCCCAATTTCCTTAGCCATAATAAACAAATTGAATACCTAATAGGATTTTTTTTCCCAACATTCAACATGGAATATGTGTCTCATGACCTTCGCCTTATTTTTCCTTTATTACCTTTATTACATGAAATTTTAACCTATGGCTATTACAAACTACTCCCCTTTAAGGCAACACTGTCCTCAATATTCTATGATACGTACAACCAACAAACCATGGAAAACCAAAACATATAGCCCATGGAGCTTTATAACTTAGCTCAATGTAGTATTTACAATGAATAACCCACTAAAAAGAAAAACCAACATGACAGACATAACAACATGACAATAATACCACTTATTGGAGATTTATAAGAAAGTTTGTTGTAGTGTTTACAATGAAAACTATATATATATATATATATATATATATAATATATATAATATATATAATAATATATAGAGAGAGAGAAGAGAGAGAGAGAGAGAGAGAATATAAATATGTACACATACCAAAACTCCTTTCCTTAACCAAAAACAATGAAGGATATATATCCTCTATCTGATCAACATCTCCCGTGTAGTTTCATTGGGCCCAAAGTGTTAGCATTGCTCTTTAAATTTCTCGATTCCTCGGTAACAGAGCATCAGTCATTTTTGTTGAAAAATTCAGTAAGGATTCAGATAGAATTTTCCTTTTGGATCCACCTACAATATAGACCAATAAATAACATCATAAACATAATTCACATATCTTTTAAGCAAAAAAACATGGAAAACATCATGGAATTTCACTACCAGAGACTGTGAAAGTATATAGGCCACTCATACAATCCTCCCAAGGATCTCGGAAGGCCCGCAATACCGAGGTGCCAACTTCGCACATGACCCAATCCTTAAGGAACTATTCTTGGGATTGATGCCCGAGTACACATGCTCCCCAAATTGAAACTCCTTAAATTTCATGTATTGATATGCATAACTCTTCTTTCTATCCTATGTTTCATTTAGATTCTTCTTGATAACCTGCATTTCATTTTCCATCTCTACCAACATGTTCAGCCCAATCAACACCCTCTACACTGGATCACTCCAAATGATGGGAGTATTACAACTATGCCCATAAATTTCCTCAAATGGACTCATCCTTGGTGACTCCTTATACCCATTATGTAAGAAAAATCTACCAGTGGAAAGTACTCTTCCCACCTCCTCTGCTAATGCATAACATATATTTTCAACATGTCTTCCAAATTTGTGTTGACCGTCTTTGTCTGTCCGTTTGTCTTCGGATGATAAGTTGTACTGAAGGCCAAATTTGTAACCAAAACTATAAATAAATCCTTCAAAAACATGGAAGTTAACTTGGTGTATATGTCTGACACAATCTTCTTAGGAATACCATGTAACCTCACTATCTCCTTGATGAATACCTATGCTAACTCACTAGTAGAATAAGTAGACTTAATCACTATGAAGTGAGCTGCCTTTGTTAACCTGTCAACCACAACCATGATGGAATCATGTTGTCTACATGTCCTCGATAAAATTGTATTGAAGTCCATGGAAATGACCTCCCATATTCACTCTGGAATCGTAATAATTTCTAGTAAACCACCTAGATGCTTGCGTTCTACCTTTACCAATTGAAAATATAAAATCCTAGCAATGAACTCAACAACCTCTTTCTTTAGATTCAACCAAAAGTAGAATTTATTCACTATTATCAATGCTTTATGATAGCCTTGATGACCTGAATATGGATTAACATGAAATTACTGTAAAATAAGCTTCTTGAGCTCACTATTGTCGGACTCATAGATCCTATCCTTAAATCTGGCCAAGCCATTTGTTGTGAGATGATAGTCCACATCATGTTCACTAGTACCCTGCTATTGTAACCTTTTCTTAAGCTCACTGTATCTGTCATCCTATTATCTTTCCTATAAGATTTGATCCTTTAAATTTGTCCCATATGAAATCATATATCTCATATGATTTACTTGTGCTGTCCTGCTAAGAGCATATGCAATCCTTTTCTCCTTACCCATAATGTACCTGATCTCAAAGTCAAACTCACTAAGAATGGAAAACTACCTAGCTTTCTTGTAATCTATATTAGGTTGCTCAAACAAATATCTTAGCCCATTGTGATCACTCATAAACACAAACTTCCTTCCAAGAAGATAGTGCGTCCACATATTCAATGCATGAATGATCACTACCAACTATATATCATGTGTTACATAGCTCTATTTGTGCTTATTCAGTTTCCTTCATTCATAGCATACCACATGTCCCTCCTGTATTCAAGACTCCACTTTTTCCTGTATTGCAAGAATTTGTACATACCACAAACTGTTTATTTGGATTTCCAATCTTTAGAACTAAAACATTCTTCAACAACTACTTCAACTACTCAAAACTAGCTGCAAATTCCTATGTCTATTCAAACTCCTCCCCTTTCCATTGTAAGTTGTAATAGGATAGGAAATCTAATAGAAGTTATTGATGAACCTCCTATAGTAACCTTCCAACCCTAAGAATGATCTAACCCCATCCACATTCCTAGGAATTTTCCATTCCATGATAGCTTTGACTGTTTCTAGATCCACTGCTCTGCCTTCCTTGGAGTCAACATGCCCCAAGTGGTCTACCTACATCTGAATGAAATTTAATTTACTAAAATTTCCATAGAAATGATGCTCTCTTAGAAATCTCAACAATGCTACTAAATGTTCGACATATTCTTCCTCATTCTTAGAATATATCAATATATCATCAATGAATAATTCATCAAACACACGAAAATAGTTGGAGCATTAGTGAAAACAAAAAGAACCACAACAAACTCATAATTCCTATACCTAGTTTGGAAAATAGTCTTGTAGATGTCCTCTTCCTTGATTCGTACCTGATGATACCTTGATCTCAGATCAATCTTCGAGAACACTTCTACTCCCTTCAACTTGTCAAACAAGTGATCAATCCTTGGTAAAGGGTACCTGTTCTTTCATCACCTTGTTCAACTACCTATAATCAATGCACAACCTAAGATTACCATCTTTCTTCTTCACAAAAAACATGTGTGCAGCAGAAGGTGACAAACTTGGTCTAATGTATCCCTTGCTAAGCATTTCCTTCAACTACAAATTCAATTCCACTAACTTTGGACTACCCTGTAGAAATTCTCTAAATTCTGTACAAATCTCGCTCTAAGACCTATGTAGAAAATCTGACTATAGGTTAACCCGATAATGAAATATAACCAAAGAAAAATACTATAATCTACTTCTACTATCAATTTTCAGAAGCTTAAGGATTGAGCAAGATCAAGCTGAAAACATATAATCAGAAGAAGAAGAATCAATGCACAATACACATGAAAATAGTTAGGGGAAAGCCTCAGCTAAAAACCCCACTATCTATATTATCATACAAGGTAGAAATACATCAAAATTATAGAAAGCCTTAGCTCTCACAGCTAGCTAGCTCTCACTACAATCCTCCTGGATGCTCACATGCAATCAAAGCTTCTCACAAGCCTTCCACTCTTCCCTCCAAGCTCCTATTTCCTTGTGCAGTTCCTTCAGGATGATTTCCTTCACTGAGTGTAACATTGCTCTCACACGCTATTAGAATTGCGTAATCATCAAGGAACCTTTCCTTGACTCCATGCATTAGTTTCCTTTATAAGAAAACGCATGCAACTGATAGCACACTCTCCTTGACATTTAGCTCAACCCTGTCTTTCTCATAATAGACATGCATGAGTTTCTGATGAGGGAATCTTCAGTTATCTAGAGTATATTTGTTGAGTGCATGCGTGCATCAACTGACTGATAACTCACAATTAGTTCCTTAAACAGTTTGGAACTAATTTAACTGGACTTAACTCAGTCAACTAAGATAACTAATTACAACTCAAATATAACTCAATCTTATCTCCTTAATTAAGGGATAATTTCCTAATAACTCTTGCATGACTTCAGAAAGACTTCTAACTTGAATTTCTCCAACTAATTAATCCATAATGAATTAATTAATTATTTCTAAGAAGCTGGTGAGACTAAATTCCAATTTAATTCACAATTTTAATTCAAGGACAAATTAAAATTGGAATTTCTGGATTCTATTTGTATCATTTCTTGTTACTATTTTCAACATACACATGCTATAACGTGCCTTTGACGTTGGTGCTACGCTTGGTACCAACTCAATAGAAAAGTCCATTTCCCTGTGAGGCAAAAACATTAAAATATATGTTGGGAATACATCCTGAAACTATTGTAGAACCAGATACCTCTTCAATACTTCTGCATCCTCAACATCCTTAACTTTATCACTAGAGACATGCATTGAAAATAATACAATACATTTCCTATGACTATGGTTTGTGTGCATAGTTGTAACCATTCTCATTGATGTTTCCTTCTTCTTACCCTACAAGATTCTATGTTCTCCATTGTAATCATAACACTCAATACCATTTTCATAACAATCCATGTTAGTCCTGTGAATATACAACTAATCAATACAGAGAAACATACTATATGATCCCAATGTAGTACGTTCAGATGCGCTATTGTAGGCATACAATTTAACTTAAATGCACAAGCTCTTACCCAATGACAAACTCTTTTATCAGTATCTGTAGCCAACTACACTAACCAAGAACTTGGATGCACTTCCTTTCTCAAACCACAGTTATCCACTAGGTTATGGTTAAGATAACTATAATTATATCGAGTGTCAATGAAAATAGAAGAACTTGATCACAAAGCTTACCATCCACTTTGATAATAGATTCTTGGTGATCCGCCTACCTGTTATCTAGTGCTTCATAGATCCGAGGAATTCTTTTTCGAACATCACCAACTGTCTATGCCTCCTAAGAACTATAGATATGATGCCTACCACCCTGATACAATGGCCAATCCTTCTTGAGATGCTCCTTACCACATATTCAACACTGCAACTGTCTCCTACTATCACCTTTATTATGTTGTTCTCTAGGTTGCGACCCATGTCCCCTCTCTATTAGATTAATATTCTTGTAAGGAACAACATTATCTTTCTCACCTGCACCCTGAGATATTATTCACTTCAATGGCCATTTAAATTTAGTCTTATCATTCCCTTTCCAACCCTTCTTTGATTTTGTCTTATACTTTGATTTCTCATAAAATTGCTTCAAATTTCCAATTATTTCTTCAAGTGATTGAGGCTCATCATACTCAATCCAATATTTAAATCCTAATGGTAACCCACTGACAATTATCTAAACTTTGGCTTTCTCATCCTTAAGATATGGAACATACCTCAACAAATCTAGGAACCTAGTCGCTTACTCCTCATCTGTCATCAACCCCATATTCAAATCAAAGAACTACTTTTCCTTATTGTTGTAGTACCTTTCTGAAAAGTATTTCTACCTAAAGAGTCCCTTGAATTCATGCCAACTCAACTCATTTGTCCTCATGTCTCTAACATGCTTTAAATTTTCCCACAAGATGTCTCCTAATTCCCTTTGAGACTGAAAATAGTTATCTTGGCTTTTATATTCTCTATATAGTCATGCAATCAAAGAACTTCTTCATCCTAAGAAGCCATGCATCTACATATTTCATCTTCTTCAACTCTCCATCAAATGTAGGTGACTTGTCTTTCTTGAGATCATCTAGAAAATATCCCATGTCACTCCTCTTGTAAGGATGATAGCAATGATGACCATGATACCTGTTTGAACCAAAACTAGTGTAGAACCCATGTCCAATACCTCGCATGTATGGTGTATCCAAGAACTAACTCTGTCATCCCTATCTGACCTATGTTAACCAAGATACCTATTTCCAGATGCCCCTTTCATTTTTTCCTCCTATAGAAGACTAATCCTAAGTTGTTCACGTCATTGCAAGTTTGAAATACTCTGAAGGATAACTATATTGACCTCTGCATGTTTCTCTCATGCCTTGGCAAGTATTTCCAGTGGATGAATTATTTTGTCATTGTATACCTCACAACTTTTTATTTCTTCCTTTAAACCTCTCAAGGTTTCTGTTATGTTCGAAGAGTACTCATCTCTTGGCTACTCATATGATCTGTGAGGGGAGTCTCATGAACTATAATCCACCTTTTCAATAGTAATATTTGATCCTCTCTTCCTGTAAACATACCATGTTATCTAAACCAAACATAAAAATAACCAACATACCTCAGTGAAGTTTAGGGGAGGTTATCTCATATGTAGAATTAGTCCAGATTAGCATTATACATGTACATACACAATCATAACAATATATTGACATCATGTCAATCATCATTCTAGTCACCATGAATGATGCCACAAACTATAATGTCGACTAGAAACAATGCATGTATAAAAATTACATATACAACTGACATGCATGCATGACAAACACATTTTTCCCATCCAGTTTCAGAATTGAACCATGCTCTGGTACGAATTTGTAACCACCTCCTCCCATATTTACCGATGTTCATGGGTCTAATAGGGTAAACCTGTGATCAAGAGTTACTGTGATATGACCCAAACTCCTAGATATAATTAAGAAAGTGGGCCTAACAACTAGAAACTTCTTGAGCTTCCTCAAGGGCTACAAGATCCTCAGGAGCTAAAGAAACACTCGAGGTGCCCAAACCCTAAGCTAGACTTCTTTTTGACTGAATTAGGCTACAAGTAACATGCATAAGACTACATACATGCAACTATAGACCTCTAGTTATAGGTACAACACTGCATCCATGTGACTATCTTCCCAATTTGTGAGTTCTGACACCGTAACCACGAAATTTGTGCCTATTTTTCAAGGCTAGTCTCCAAATCACTGCCCAAAACTTGATGATACTTTCTAGAAAAATAAATGACACAAGGAAAAATCCTCTAACAAAAAACTTGATGAAGGAATTGACCTAACCAGGTCTGACCATGACAATCATTTTGTCAAACACAATGAGAACATGTAATCTATAGGTCACAAATTCATATATGAATATAAGGGTCTCATACTTATCTGAGAATCATGAAGAAGGTATAATCCCTTCTCATAATAGTTGCAGTAACATATATTATCTCTTGCATTCGTTAACCATTCATCAACAAATCAAACATATAGAGATCCATAGCTAGAACCTGTTATGAAACAATTCTTGTAACCAACATATAACCAGAATAATAGCCATGATAGAATGACCATCAAAGCCACATAATAAAAAGTAAAAATACTCATGAAATGTAGGAGGACAGATATCTTATTAACATATGAAAAATCCAACCAAGTCATGGACTTCCACGTACCACCCGACCATTGATTGAGTTGAACCAAATATTTATTTCCATGAATCACCCTCATGCTATATTCCATGCATGAATGTGTGACTCATAATAAATAAGAGAGGGCTTCCTCAAGCTTTAAAGCAACACTGCTAAAACTGGTCAAGGGACTCCTAGGCTCGAAGCAAGCACCTACACAACCAGGTTTTACTCCAATCCTACAATTACTGGACAAGGGATTCCTTGAACCAAACAAAAAAAACATATAATACAAGGCTTTACTTCAATCCCTCTAAAAAAGGTGAAGGGATCACTAGCCCCTAAAAAATCTTGGATTCCTCGATATTTAGTCACCAATACCTAGAGAAATTTTCCTTTCTCCACCCTCATGCTTTACAACAATATTGCCATCACTTGTCAAGGTATTTCTAGGCCCTTGGTAATTTTCCTGAGACCACTTCACCCAGTTCCAAAACCATATGGAAATCCAAAGCTCAACTAATGAAAGCATTCCATCAAACTCTGGCTATCTAGAAATACTAAGGTAAGGCTAAAAACCACTATCACACCCGGCAAAACCCATGCCAATGATAGGAATATAACCAAATGCATACATGCATGTACCATGCATCCATTGACCATCTAGGAAATCACATATTTAACCTGTTACCTGCATGTATTCCTGTTCAAGCTGCTTGATCCAAATTTTCCTCGCTTTCCATTTTCTTTCTTGTCCTTTCTCTGTGTTCCCTTGCTATCTTTTCTCCAATTCTAGAGTGCTCCAAGAATGCACTAAGTTAATGAGAGAGAGAATATAAAAGAGATCCAAAATTGAACTCACCAAAAACTACAAATTGATCATCAGAAGCCTTTTTATCATTAAGGCCTCTATTTTCTTCAATTTCCTCATCCTACAATCTGTGACCTTTCATCTCTCTTTTCCCCTAATTGCCTTCATTTCACAAATAAAATGGCAGTTAATGCCACTTTTCAATTTTAAAACCTTTTCCAATTTCCTTAGGCATAATAAACTGTAGAAAAGCTACATCCAAGTCCTTTCGAATGTCTTCCCCGAGTTAGATTTCAAAGCATGAGGAAAGGAGCTTGTAACAACTTCAATAAGACTAGGAAGCCAAAGATCCTCCTGTCTCAACCCGAAAATAAGGTGATTTAACACCCTTATTCCTTCACCCAAAACTAGGAACCCAAATGGCACTAATACATTGTTATTTTATAGTCTCACATGGATACCTTCCGTATTTTCTTCTTCGGTAGTATATTATTTTTTGATTGAGCTTCTTCCCTCTATGTTGCTCTGAAACCATGTGTAGCTTCTCCCTTTTTGATCAGGTGCTCAATTTTATGCTCAAAAATAAAACTGTCATAATTTTGTCAAACTCAACTTTAGATCGAAGATCTCGTCATTCTAAATACAATGACATGAATGAAACTCAAATCTGAGCTCGTATGCAGAAGTTAGAGCAAGTAAAAGTTCAAGTTTGACTTGTCTACATGGCAAGATTGAATGACGTGGCAAAGGTCCCAACGAATGAGGAGGTGCCAAGAAGCAAGCTACCATTGGTCCTCATATATCACATATTGCATATCGCAGGTCGCAGGTGGACCAGGTTAAGAATAGGCCCTCAGGCAGTGCCGATTACAATTTGTGATATAGCATATCATAATTAGAGGAAAGGAGGAGTTATAGAGTCATCTCCTTGCATAGTCAGGGTTGCGATGTGATATATCGCAATCTCATATTGCACCCAATACTCACCGATATATATATGATTATCTATCGCTAGAGAAATGTGATGAGTTCCGATTGCGATTAGTCTCGAACGAAATATGTTATGTGTTACATTTTATATGCCATCGGGTTCACTGATACCACCGATTAATGTTCCCCTACCAATTTCTGATTCTGAAATGTGATACTTCCCATATGTGACACATTTATCAACTACAGTTTAAGTTCCCATCAGGTTCACTGATATCACATCGCACAATCACACATTTTTGACGTGCTCATGGACTTTAAGCCACCAGTCCTTACCGGTTGTGATTTGCGATATCGCTGACAGGTTATGGCCCGCAATGTAGTCAAATTCTCACCCAGTTAGTGGATTTTGGAGAAACTTTGTGGAACAAATAGTGGGAGAAATAGGAGAAGTCATAACTTCTTCAGTTTTTATCCAAATTGGATGCAAAAAAAGGCTTGATAGTGATTTTTGAGTATTCTGAACTCATTGAGATAGGTTTCAGAGGCATTTGGGAATTGGAAACACAATTTTGTTGTAATTTTGAGCATAATATAGGGGCCCAAGATTGGAAGATGGACCAAGGAGATGTAGCCCAGGATGGGTGAACTCCTCATCAAATCTATGTGTTGTCTATTGTATTTTGATGTTCTTTGCTATTATTTTGATGTTTTTCACCATATGTTTTATGTTAAATTGTTTATAACATTTATATAAGAAACTGTCATGTGAATAAGTTAATTAAGAAAACATGGTGAATCATTATGCACTTTATAAGCAAATGATAATCATCTTGGGTTTTATTCTGAATGGTGAATTAGAATAGCATTACTAATTTGCTCCATTTGAGATCAAGTTGGAATCAGAGCATTGGTTTTTTGCTTACTAGATTTGCTTGTGAAAAAAAGGGACTTAATTATTTGCAAGTTTATGTCATGCTTACAAGGTTAAAACTGAAAAGAGATGAAGGAAAGTTGGTTGGAAGCCCTGAAGTTTGGTCAAAGGGAAGAAAAGCAAGGTTTCCAAAGTCCTCTACACCTGTACATCCTCAAGTTGCAGAAGTTGCAGTTGAGTTTTCAAAGACCATGTTTGATGAAAGAGAACCTACAAGCGTGACAGAAGATGAGAAGACCTTCAGAAATGCTTTCTTTGATATGACATAGATTGTGAAGATCCTCTATGAAGAGAGGAATATCATATTGCAAGGAGAAGGTTCCAAACCCCCCAAAGGAGAAGGTTCTTCAGGAGGAGGTAATGGAAAAGGAGGTAATGGGAATGGAGACAGGCCTCCACTCTCTCAACCATCTTCTTCATCTTCTACTTCACAAGCATCTTCACACTTTTCCACTAATAGAACCCTTACTCATACTCATCATAATTCTACAAAAGGAACTGTTAAATCACTTTTTCTAAAGCTTGATGCTAAATTTGAGTTGCCTACATATAATGGAGAAGTTAATGCGACAAAGTCAAATAACTAGATTCATCAGTTGGAGGTGTATTGTAGAATTTGGAACCTTCAAGAGGATGATATCAAAATTTAGTTGGCTTAATTGACAATGGAGGGTGCAACACTTGTATGGTGGAAATCAAGGACTCAAGAAGAGATCAAAAAACGTGGTAAGATCTCTATTACTTGGTCTGATTTCATTGCTGATACAGAAAGACAATTCTACCCTTTAGCCCATATGCAAAAATCTATCATGAATTGGTAAAATTTCAAACAGTTAAAAGGTAAAAATTGCAAGAGTATACTCAAGAGTTTAGGATAATAGCTCTTATGCTAGGAGTGGACTTACAGTCACAAGATACTTTGCTGAAATATATAGGAGGTTTGCATAGCTATCTTTGGCACACCATTCTTATGTTTAATCCCACGAATCTTGATGAGTTCTATGTTCAAGCTACACACCTCAAAGCAAGAGCGAAAAATAGACAAGAAGTTAAGAATAAGCCATTCCAAAGTGGTGCAAATAAAATTTCAAACAAATAACTTTGAAATGACTTAACAATACACCCCATCACATCTATTCTATGCCACATAAATATTTAAAAAAAGTATGTGAATTTTGTTCTTAATTTTCTTTTCATATTTTCAATTACCATTATTATTAATACTACTATATTTATCCAAAAAAAAATGTTATTACTATATTAATTTATGATGATTTTTTTTTTAAATTTAAATATGTCTATGTTTTACTTCATTCTTATTTGTGTTATGTACTCATCAATGCCAATAATACTTTCCTACATATTAATGATAAATAGCTTTTCTAATTTATTGATTTATATATATCTTGCAGTAATTATTTCTATACATATGTCTTTGTATATAATCTAAAAATGTTGTTGTTGTTGTTTTTGTTGTTGTTGTTTTTGTTGTTTTTGTTTTTTCTTTTTTTCAATCGAAAAATTGTAATTTTATTCATATTGAGCAAAATTACGTGTTGTAGATGCTAAAACAACATATGCTTTATAAAAAACTTGTCCTAATACAACAAGATCTAAAAAAACAATTTAATGGCTATCTATGCTTTCCTACCTTTCTTTTTTTCCACTTTCTGCCAACCTCTATTGTTGGGAGTGGATATTACAATAGACATTTGTGCTTCATTAGTAGCAGTTGGGGTTTCTTTGTCAGAATTTGAACTTTCTATAGAGTGTGCTTGCTTGCTGCCGCCAATTTCTTGCCCTGGTATGAATTTCTCACTTTGCTACTGTGGAATGGTTGTCTTTGGAGCTAATGCAAAGCAATTCTGATTTTCATCATTTTGCGAGCTGTGTAGGGTACTTTCTTCGTTAGGTTCTAGGTTATTTCTTGGGTATTTTTCTTCTTGGAATATGTTGTTTGTGGTATTTTCTTTGTTTTCTTCCTCTTCTATGTCATCTACCAGTGTGGCTAAAAACTTCCATCCTTTTGACTTTGATGGTTGTCTTCGTTTCTTGTCTTTTTTGTTTTGTGGGCATGCACTTTGTAGATGACCGGTTTGATGACAAATGTGGCATCTAAATGCAGTGTTTTCATAATCAACTGGCTGGGACCATTTCTTTTCATTTTGGAGTAAGAGGATGTGGTCTGGTAAACCTTGACTGAGATCAACCTCTACACAAATCCTGGCAAAAGTGTAGATATCCTTACAAAGGCGCTCACCGACTATTTCTAAGAATTTCCACAAAGTGTTGCCAATGCCTACTAATACTTTGATGTGCCAAAAGTGTAGAGGTAGGCTGTATAGTTTTACCCACACAGGCATTTTGGAAACCACCATGGTGTTTGGGTCAAATTCCGGAAAGTAAAATGTCATAAAAAGGCCAGCATTAGCCCAGAACCATGGTCCCTCATTCAATGCATATTCCTTGTCATTGACTAAGTAGAATTTGACAATAAAGAGTCCTTTTGAGCAGAGGTGGATGTCATAGTTTTTTGTCCATATGGAGTAAATCCATTGACTAAGGGCTTCCAGTTTGGGCCAAAACCCATTAAACCTGCATATCATTGCTTTAGATAAATAATCATCATGTATTTCATTTACCTCAGGTATAACAATTGTTAATGCAGGGTTCTGAGTTGTTTGCTCGATGATGTAGGCACTAGGGATCATAGCTTGATGTTCTATTTGCACTTGAAGTCCCATCTTCCCTTTAACTGCATCATTGAAGGAAACAGGTCCTTTTGAGCTTGTACCGGAGTAGCCTCCATGGAGTCTTGTGTTGAGGTAGATAGTTGAGTATTTTCCTATGTCGTATTCTTTTAGCTTGTGCTCCTCCTACAATACTTTCCCTGCATAGATCAGAAGTTGTTTGCAAGGTGGGATACCTATGCTTTCTTGTATCCTCTATTTGAGTGTTTTTATCTCCTCTCAACTCCATAACTTGATGCATACTGTGTTCCCTTCCATAGATTTGATAAAGAGGGTGCTTTGTTTGCCTTCGAGCATTTCAAATATAAAGGCTTCAAGATCCAATGTTGGGGTGTTTGCCTCTTCATGGTGTTCATGCTCAATCATTGTAGCTTTCTGTTGATCTGGGTTGTTTAGTTTGTGGTCTCGTGCTACCCACCAGTGATCATCATATACCGGCCCACGGTGATCCTTACCACGAGGCCTTGTATGTTTCTCTGCCCTCCTCCAATGGATTGCAACTACCATTGCTCTGTGAATCTTCTTCATGGCGCCTCATTTTGCTTGTTGTGGGAAACCCCCACCTTTAGATAGAGGGAACTCCCAAATGCATGAGCCATTTGTCGGTAATGAGCTCCTTGAGTCCAGATCTGTAGCGAGGATCTCTGCTTTGGGAATATCAATCCAGCCAAAGGAAACAACTATGGTTTTTCGCTCTGGGGTTTTGTAAGTTACCCCTATGCATAGAGGTAATGTGGTCCTTTGGAGGTCCACTCAGTCTTCATAATACAAAGATCCATCTTAATGATACAGGGATTCGTGTCTATGCATCCCCAACTGTGTAGGTTGGGATCTAAAGTAACCATTTCCTTCACCTCCTCAAGCTCCTTTTTTACCCGGGGATTTGTCTTCTGGGCCTGGACCTTCATTGTGTATTTTCTCTGCCCTAACTTCATCCATCCGTCCTTCTTTTCAGGTAACTCAGATTTATATTTTCCCTCAAGATCCACAGATCTGCAGAGAGGCAGCCCAGATCTAGCATATGCTTCTAGATTTGACCATTGCAGCGATAGATCAGTGTGATGGATGATCCATTCAGATGGTTTTTGGCCTTTTTTTGAGTCATAATGCAAATCTAGGGAAGAACCAATCTGCTGGAGTTTTCAGCAGTGGTACCAGTTACCTTCAGTTGCCGCTCCCTCCTCTAACATGTTATGGAGATTATGAGCTTCCCCGCTGTATCTGTGCTTGTGTCCCAAATCGTTGGGAAGAGTAAACGGTCTGTCAGCCTGAACAGAAACCCTCATCATTTGTTCTTGGATCTTTTTTTCTAGTATCGAGACTCAGATTTCCCAAAATTATTAACACTATTTCTATAAATATGTCTTTGTATATAATCTAAAAATGTGGTATGGAGACTTAGATTTTCCAAAATTACTAAAACAAAGTGTTAATGTTATTATTGATTCACAAAAAGATTTCGATATTATCTTATTATGCAGTTATTTAAATTGATGTATATATTGCTTAGAGTACTACATGAGCATATAAGAAACAATTGGATAATCCGTTTACACAATACTATCCAAACATATTGTCCACTAATGAGATCAATACCATTTATAAGGAAATAATAATAGCTATTGCTTAGAATTTCTTAAAATGTCATTACTTTAAACATTTTATGGTTCACATGAAAAAGAGAATTTTAAACATAGTTTTGTTTTTTTAAGTGGGTTGAGGCATCATCCAAAGATGAGGTGTTGTGTGAAACTACTCAAAAATATTAACCTTGATGATGAATGATAAATATAATTTGATTGTTAGTTTAATAGTTTTTATTATCGTTGAATAATATATACAATTCTTTCATATTATTCTGATAATTTTATTTCAGTGTTTTTGATTTAATAATGATGTGATAGGCATTTGTTTTAGGAATTGGCTATTAATAAAAAAATTGAATTGTAAATACCATGTAAATGATCGGTATTTTTTTTCAAATAGCATGTCACATTTAAATGTGATCTGAGTAATCTTCTGGCATGCCATTCATAAAAAAAATAATAGAAAATAAATCACTGTCATGGAGAACACATATTTGTATAAATATGGAGTTTTATTTTATTTTATCAAGGAACTTTTTGAACAATGCTTTAGTATATTTCAATTCAACTTAGGAACATACTTGAACTATAGAAATGTGAATGTGTTTTTAATATTGTTTTTTGAAATAACAAAATAATATATTTGTAATGATGGAGGTATATATCTAATTAAAAGAGGGTGATAGTTGTATCCCAGTAGCATAGTCTTTGTCTTTTTATGTGGGGTTTCTTTTTTTTATTATTTGAGAATATTTTGTTTTTAAAAAATCAACAATATATAGGATTTTTTTAGCTAACAATATATTAGTATGATTAAGGCAATGCAGGATGCTTCGTTTTTATAATTTATCATTATTTCCACCTCAAAATACTCCATTGGAATATTTGTATTTGCATATTATCTTTACCTACCCAAAGTTATGAAGTGTGAAGGTGGAGAAAAATATATATTTGAAACATTAATTTTGATGAAACCCAACACTGATAAGCAAATGCATTGAAGAAATAACAATAAAAATGAAATGAAGAATGCAACTTCGCCTCAATACAAGTGCGGAGATAAGGGTGTGTAAAAAGAAGTATGTGCAGGAAAACGGGCACCTTCTGCACCTCCGCACTCTCATACATTCGCAACTTCCCACACATTTGAACTTGTTCAAAAGGGTAAAAACAAATTGGAAAATTGTTGAATCTCCGCATGCTCATACCTTTGCAATTTTCCACACGTTTTAACTAGTTCAAAAGGGCAAAAACTAATTGGAAAACTGTTGAATCTAAAAATTCCTTCGATGACTTTATGTATATGAAAAGTATGCAGCTTGAGGTAAGAAGGTTACAAAATCAATGTTCTCAAATGGATTATGATACCATGACCACGTAATAAATAAATATCAATTATTATTTCTAATGTATATAATTGCATTTAATATATGAAAATGGACTGTAAATAATTGTATTGCATTGGATTGATATATCGACAAAGGGTGGGCGAGGAAGTTTGTATGCTTCACACATGCATTTCCTGCATACACTTTCTCAATCCTTTTTTATTTGGTCTGCTATTCAAACTCAACATATTTATTAAGTATTGATATCTAATTCGTCAACCGTACCCTTGCCCATTATAATATAAATACAATGCTCTGGTTGCTTGCATATTGCAATTTATAACTTTATGATGCATTGGAATCAAGATCAAACTAGTTTTCACAATTTTGAACGTAAGATGCTGCTTCTATATCTTTCCGTATCGAGTTTGGAGCGTTAAATACTGATCACGATACATAAAGGGAAAAGGCGAAGTGCAAAGATGCATGATCTTTCTAAGTCTGGTGTAATTCTTTTCTTATTTGTCCGAAATGCTAGATGCGCTGAGCAACCGTAAAATTCAGTGTACAACGATGCCTAAGATATTCGTGTGTATTGATAAGTGTTAGGAAAACTCGGTTGTAGTTAATAAAATTAAAAAATAATGGAAGAACGATCAAGATTTCGATTGCATCTTTCTTTTGCAATGTCCAGGGAGCTAAGCAATTGTAAACATAGTTGTGTCACCAATGCCAAAGATGTTGTTCCTTCATAAGTGCCAAATAAACTCAATATTGATAAAAAAATTCAAAATTAATGGAAGAACCATGTTGTCAATGGCATATACCCATGGAAAGTTAGCTGCGGTAATAGAGATATTATTGTTCCCTCATATGCACAACGAAAAATCACATGTAGATAATGAACTTAAAAAAGAATGGAGTAACAATATTGTTTATTGCATTTAGGTGCATTAAAATTATAAACTTAGGTGTGTCAATGGTATCCAATTGCATGCATATGCATTTCAACAATGGTCTGATGTTAGCTAACAAACAATAGTATTTTGGAGCATTCAAGCTCAAATTCAGGCACATGTCCACCAATTGTCCGGGCTTACAAAGGTTTTTGGAAAAGTATCCATAGACGCACGATTGGGTAGCAAGCATTCAAATGCTTCAAAACTGGGGCACCAGTAGAACCAAGAGTCTCATGGACTTCGCAAGCAATGATCTCAAGGATACAATTGATATTATGAGCATCAAACATAAAGACACAAATAATAATTTAAGCAACGGATTTCCCATGTTTACAAGCAGCAAACTGAAGGATACTAATGACATTACGAGCACCAAACTCGAAGTTAAAAACAATAGTACTAATACGAATTGTTAAGCCAAGGAAATAAAGATACATTTGTTGGGAGAAATGACGCGCCTTCTCAGATAGCAAACATTATCTCTAGGCATTTTGTACAAACGGACATCCGCACTCCCCCATTGCGTAAAACACAATTCCTAGAGAGGTGTAGAAAAGTGTGATTAGCAATACAAAATGGTCCATGTTAGTTCCACATGGAAGAGGGTTGATGTTCCATTCTTCACCATCGATTCTGCAAACAGTTGGGGAAAGAGCTCTTAATCAACAAGTTCTTGAAGAAGTTGTACCACAGGGTAATTAAGTACGCAAATAAGCCAAACAGATTTTCTAATCGGAATGAATTTGATAGATTCAACGTTCACAAATGGTCGTAGACAACTCACTAGCTCATCATAAGAATGTAGTGTACCACTACATAGAGTCTTGCTCTGCAACCAACCTTTTGTTCGACTGTAGTGAATGTGCAAAAAAACCTCAAATTTAGACGAGTGAAGATGCAAAAACACTCAAATTTAATACGTGTACATGAGACTAGAAGCCGATGCAGGTACATTCGAGGAAAAAAAATGAACATAAAGCGTTGACTAATTATTATAACCATCGTAACTTTTGGTAGTTTTGGGTGGAATTCGAAGAAAAAAAATTAATCAAATTATGATTTTTTTTAATTTAAAATAAATTATTTATTGTATATATGAATCTTCGTAAAAATTCTTCTTAAACAAAGAACAAATTCGATGAAAATGGGATGGAACGGGAGCCTTTCCACTACCTGTTTGAAAGATATTACAAGTGAAGTAATTCATGGTTGTTATAATTTGTTTGAATGTATTCAGAGTTTATTTTTTTTTGTTTAAATGAATTCTTACCAGAATGGCAAGCGGAAGCAACAAATGTGAAATAACGCGACGTTGGCGTTTATTTGTTTAAATGAAACAATGGACTGCAATGCAAGAAATTCTTGAGTTTGTGGTTATGCAAAACTTATGACCAACTATATCAACAAACTGAATTTGATACAATGTTGCAGTCTTTTAAATATGTCAGATACAATTTGCGTGTAGCTCTGTTTCTCCTTTTCTAATATTTTGTTTTTATTGTTGTATGTAAAGTATGGAAAGCATTTATTGTGCAAAGGTTTTTCCAAACTTTTTCTAATGAGAAAGTTTTCACGCAATTGTTATATACATGGATTATGATATTATAATTTTCTGTGTGGAAGAATAAAACACACTCTATACCTCTATTATATTGTAATGTGAATCACATATGTGTTATAAGCAAGTTTAAGATGTTTTGTAATGGTCTTTGTAAAGTATATATTTGGTGTTTTCAAGAATTGGAGTGTGAAATGTAAGCTTGATGAAGCATGTGTATCTCCATAAATTTCGTGGTAATCTTAAAACCACTTTGTATTTGCAGTGTTGATTTGTGGTAAGCTATCACGTGTGAGAGTGAAGTGGAGAGGGATCTTTGTAGGCATGGTTTAGGGTCGGCCAACAAAACCCTTTGCATGGTTGAGGGTGAGCCGAAAAAACCTTGGGGCTAGTTACATTGGGTTTGTGGTGTGCCTTTGTGGCAGAGTTGAGCCTTTGTGGCTGTGTTGAATTTTCATGGCTGAATTGAGTGCTTTGGTGGCAATGTTGAGCCATGGTAGCTATGTTGATCCCTAGTGGCAGAGTTGATCCTTCGTGGTTGTGTTGAGCCTTCGTTGTTGAATTGAGTGCCTTTGCGGCAGAGTTGAGCCTTGGTGGCTAAGAGTGTTGTTGGCATGGTTGAGCGTAATTTGATAAAACCCAAAGCATGGTTATGGGTAATCTGATAAAACCCATGATGAGGATGTTGGAAGGGGGTTTACAGGTATAGGTACATTTGTGCAGTTATAATGTTTGATAGAACCATGTATGCAAAGGACATCCTACTAAAATGACGTTTGCAGCTACTAAAATGACATTTGCAGTGGTTGGGCACCCATGTATTCCAGTGGATAGTTGTTCCTTTATATGGACATCGATATATTCTCTTGTTATTTTTGACCACAACTAGACTTTGCAGATTGATATCGAGACAAGTACTCATTAAGGGGGTGTGTTGGAAAATGTAATTCATACTTGTCTGAGTTGTGATTCTTGCTATGCAAAGGAGTTTGTTCCTATTAGTTACGAGTTGTTTTCTAGATATGTGTGTTGTTGAGATATTCTCTCAACCAAGCGATTGTGTGTCCAAGATAGTTTCCCTACCTTAAAACAACACTTCATATATTTATTTGTAACATTATTTGATTAAAAACAATATCGATTTCTTTATGGAAATTTAACAAAACTCACACTCCCCATTGGGTAAAACAAAATTCCTAGAAAGGTGTAGAAAAGTAAGTGTGATTAGAATACAAAAGTAAGTGTGATTAGCAATACAAAATGGTCCATGTTAGCTCCACATGGAAGAGGGTTGATGTTCCCCTTCATCAACATCGATTCTGAAAACAATTGGAGAAAGAAATCTTAATTTTTGTTGCATAATCTTTCATTGTTTCCATTATCTTCCCTTGACAAACAAATCTTCGTTTGAGTACAACAACCCTTGATCATTCAACAAGTTCGTGAAGAAGTAGTACCACAGGGTAATTAAGTATGCAAATAAGCCAAACAGGTTTTCTAATCGGAATGAATCTGATAACTTCAACGTGCACAAATTGTCGTAGACAACACACTAGCTCATCATGTCTTTGAATGTAGTGTACAACTAAATAGAGTCGTGCTTTGCAACCAACCTTTTGCTTGACTGTAGTGAATGTGCAAAAAAGAAAAACTCAAATTTGGATGAGTGAACATTCAAAAACACTCAAATTTGATACGTTTCCATGACACTAGAAGATGATGTAGGTATATTTTAGGGGAAAAAAATGAACATAAAGCATTGACTAATTACTATAACCATCCTAACTTTGGGTGGTTTTGGGAGAATTTGAAGAAAAAAATTAATTAAATATGAACATTCGTAAAAATTCTTCTTAGACAAGAACAAATTCGATGAAAATGGGATGGAACGAGAGCCTTTCCACTGTCTGTTTGAAAGAGACTAGAAGAGAAGTAATTCATGGTTGTTATAATTTGTTTGAATGTATTCAGAGTTTATTTTATTTGTTTAAATGAATTCTTACTAGAATCGTAAGCGGGAGAAACAAATATGAAATAACGCAATGTTGGCGTTTATTTGTTGAAACGAAACAATGGACTGCAATGTAAGAAATTCGAGAGTTTGCCGCTATGAACGGCTTATGGCCGACGATATCAACAAACTGAATTCGATAAAATGCAGCATAGTCTTTTGAATCCGCCAGATACATTTTGTGTGTAGCTCCGTTCATCATTTTATTATATTTTGTTTTTGTTGTTGTATGTAAAGTTGGAAAGCATTTACTGTGCAAAAATTTCTCCACTCTTTCTAATGAGAAAGCACAATTGTTTATATTCATGGATACATTTCTTTGCATCAATTTGCAACGTTTATCGTCAAACTAAGATGATTTTGTACGTAGAGGAGAGGTTGCTCCCAATTTGTTTGTGGAGCACTGGCTTAGCTTGATTGTCTTGTTACGAATGGATAATTTATAGCCTAATTGTCTTGTTACGAATGGATAATTTATAGCTTAATGATATCAACCCTCCCTTCACCCATTCGACCATTCAGTTATACAATGGTGGATTTAATTATTTAATATGTTCAGGGATAAGGAATCATATAGAGACGGTAAGATGATGTATGCATATATATTTTAAGGAAAAAAGTGAACGTAAATGGGTGTCTAATTATCATAGCTATTATAACTTTCGGTGATTTTTGGTGGAATAATTGGAAAAACAGAGTTTTACAGAACATAATAATTTTAACAATTCTATTAATTCAAGTTTAAGCCTTCTTACCTGAAATATACATAATGAGTCTCATTTTCATTATATAATGATGTATCACTAGACGCGATGGACATATCAACAGAAAATATAGAGACTTTGACTCAACTACAACTACAATTCACTTACATTGGAAGGCAATGACCTCTAGAACAATATCTAGTAACTCATTTATAGCTAGAACATTTCTTGAGATTTTCATTTCTACATTATTGTAACATCCCCTTAATGGAAAAATAGATTTGTTATAATCCATAACATAAATAAAAATGCATATTGGTGTAAGTCTTAGTGATGCTTACAATTTGACTCAAATATTTTATTTTGACTTTTTTTGCTTCAACATATTGATAAAAAAATTCTTGAATTTGTTGCTCCAAACTCTTAAGCTTTCAACTTGTTTAGTCTTCTTCCTACTCATTACTTCTTATTGCAACTGGGATGATGTCAATCCATTTCCACTCATTTTTCAACAAGTTCACTTTTGTCATCAATAGTTGCATGTGATCCAGGTGGATATTGGTGGCCACCTACCAAGTCCACCTGGACCCCCACCATTGTCTTTCTCAGCATTTTCAGTTTCCTTAATTGTAGCACAACTTACTATTTTTAGCAGTTTTTCGGGTCCTGAACTTCCGGAGCCGTTTTGAGGCCCTAAATGACGTTTTTTGGGGAATCCGAGGGCAACATGGGTCCATGGAATGGACCGATGTTGCTCATTCCAACAATGGGAGTGCTCGAATAGATCTTTCTAATGAGCTATTGTACACGTCAAACAGAGATCATATGCTAAAGTTACAACCCTGGGAAGTTGATGTACCAACTTACCCCCAAACAGGGCCCAGAGTTTGGCATTTCATCTCCTAGGGTTAGGTTTTGGAATGTTAAGGGTTTTTCATTGTTTTTCAACAATAAATAGGCCTTCGAGCCTCATTGTAACACAGTTCAGAGGATGTAGCCATCACATCTCTTCTCAGAGATAAGCTACCATCGCCCTAGCTAGTTTATTTCCATTTCTGATTGTAAGCATGTTTCAGTATTTTCCATTAATGAAATGAAGTATTATTTCCGTTACATCTTTGTGTATATGGTTATCTCGGTAATTTTTTGCGTTCCTGTTTAAATCCGGATCAACACAATACCGTATATCCACCATGTGCACAATACAATATGTACATAGCACAACATATCCAACATGTACATAACACCATTTATACCTAGCACTATATATGCACACAACACCATATATACAACATTCACACAACAAAATAGGTACAATCATTGAATATACAATTTGCAGAACATATACATAACAGTAGCATTGCACATACAAAACTACACTGTCTCTGATAAGCAACCTTGCTTCAAGTGTCTCTACATCATCCATGCTTATCCTAGCATGTCGCGGATCACGTTGCTTTAATTTTGTTGATGTGTCTCTTAGCATTACCTATCCATAACGTAAACATAGACATAATATAAACACATAATATCAACTCATATCCACATGATACTAACCTCGTAAATTTGTCGAGGCTACTCTCTTGACTTGATTCCCCATAAGACCAGGAACCTCTTTCATGCCATTCACCTGCATAAGAAATCATTCCTAAATAAGAATGATATTTCACAACCCTTTCAGACACTGAACATATATCTAAATATTAGCATAAAACAATCATGATCCCGTCACACAATGGCATACATACATACATGTATACATATAAATTAGCATAAATAACCATTATTTCGGAAAACCCTATCAGGAAACGACATACATACATACATACATGTATACAAATATAGACATCAAAATAATCATGACCACAACATAATCACCAAATAGCATAAGGTCAAGGTTAAGGGAAATCCCTTTGTCCATTCACAACATGAAAAACATTAAGAACAAGAGTTCCCAACAGAGACAAGGTATTTGATGTCGGGTTGTGTTATGTTCTTTCCACGACTAGCCCATGTAGTTAACCGGGGGATTAGAAGGGGGGCGGAGCCCCCCCTTCGTTGTGCCGATTGCATAGTGGGGAGAGTCACAGGGGGTTTGAGGGGTGGAGGTAACCCCACTCTATGGATTTCGGGGCAGTGCCTTGGAAAATTTTGGTTTTGGACCCTATGTTAGGTTAGGCAGACCTACCTATGGTTTTGTGCATGATTTTTGCACATGGTTTTGGACGCGATGGTTTTCAATCCATGGTTTTCGATGCGATGGTTTTCGGTCCATGGTATTGGATGCTTCATCATGTATAAATATGTATTGTAACATTTAAAGGAACATAATGAAAAATCATGCCGGTAGCCCCGATTTTGGGATCCAGGGGAAAATCTCTATGTATATGTGTTTTATATGTTATGCTCTCGCATTGTTTATTTTCTGTGTTTTAGAAATCATATGTAGGTAATTTCTGTACGGGGTTAAAACCTACATTTGGTATCAGAGCTGGTTTGGCTTCACAGGGATGCCTTTGTTGCTGAGGTGTTTCACTCGGGCCTGTGGTAGACCCTATTCAGTGGGAGATTTGCAGGATTCTGGTAGTGAAAGACGATGGCGAGCAATGGAAATATAGAGATTGAGAAATTTAATGTTCAGAGTTTTTAGTTGTGGAAACTCAAGATGGAGCATATGTTGGTGGATAAAGATCAGTGGATCGCAGTAGATCCAGGTACTAAACCAACGAGAGTGTCTGATGAAGAATGGAAGAAGTTGGATCAGAAGGCAAAGAGCACAATATAATTGTGTGTCTCAGATTCAGTATTGTTGAATGTATTAGGGGAAGCTATGGCGAAGGCTTTGTGGGACAAGTTAGGGACTTTGTACCAATCTAAGTCTCTGGTGAATAAACTGCTCCTACAGAAAAAACTATATAACCTAAGGATGAAAGATGGAGACTCGGTGACAGAGCATCTGAATGCTTTAATACTGTGGTAAGTCAGTTATTGTCTATTGATATCATAATTTCAGATGAAGATAAGTGCATTAGTTTGTTTTGTTCTCTATTAGATTCGTGGGATAGTTTGGTTATTGTAATAGGTAGCAATGCTACTACCTTGTAGTTTGATGAAATAGTCTCATCCTTGCTAACAGAGGAGATGAGATGGAAAAATATGGAGATACAGAATGGTGATGCCTTGTCTATACGAGGATGGTCCCAAACCAGAAACAAAAACAAGTCATCGAGTGGGAGATCTAAATCTCTAGGAAAACCTATAAAGGTGTTGTGCTAGAAATGCAGAAAGGAAGGGCACTACAAAAGGGACTGTAAAGCTAAAGCTCCTGAGAAAGAAAAGGGATCTGATGATGCTCCTCTTCCAGAGGCGAAAACCACCTCAGAAGTTGGGGATGTGTACTTGGCTTCTTCAAGTACACATGTATATCATGAGGCATGGTTGATTGACTCAGGTGCATCCTTTCACTTCACTCCCCATAGAGAGTGGTTCTGCGAGTATGAGAAATACGATGGTGGTGATGTCTTCATAGGGGATGATAGGAAGGCTAGAATCGTTTGTCGCGGAAAAGTAAAGTTGAATTTGCAAGGTGGAAGGGCTAGAACACTTCTAGGTGTTCTACATATTCCTGCATTGGCCAGAAATCTGATTTTTGTAAGCAATCTAGATGATGCAGGTGTAAAAATAGTGTTCGAGAAGGATACCTGCAAGATGGTTAGGGGAGCACTGGTATTGATGCGGGGAGTTCGGATTGGAACTCTGTACAAGCTACACTGTAGCACTGTTGTTGATGGGTGCAACAATTCTGTGGTTCCTGAAAGTGGATCAGAAAATATAGTGGTCTTTGGATAGAAGAACATGCTGTGGCATCAAAGGCTTGGACATATTGGAGAGAAGGGCCTTCGAATACTTCATGGTAAAGGTATGAGTAATAGCTCTCTGGATTTTGATTTCTGTGAAAATTGTGTCTATGGGAAGTAGAATCGAGTGAGTTTCCCCTCTGGTGGTAAGAGGGCGAAAGACATATTAGAGCTTGTGCATAGTGATGTGTTTGGACTTGTGAAGGTTCCATCACTGGGTAATTATGTGTACTATGTATCATTTATAGATGACTTTTCAAGGAATACATGGATATATTTCCTTAATAAGAAATCTGAAGTCTTTGACAGATTTAAAGAATTTAAGGCTCTGGTGGAAAACTAGACATAGAAGAAGATAAAGATGCTAAGGGCAGATAACGATGGAGAGTTTTTCAGTAAGAAATTTGAAGAATTCTGTAAGAAGTGTGGTATATCACGATAGAAGACTACTCCATATACACCTCAACAAAATGGAGATGCATAAAGAATGAACAAGACATTGATGGAAAGGGCAAGAAGCATGCTCAGTGGTGCCGGGTTAGGATAGGAATTCTGGGCAGAGGCGGTGGAGACAGCGTGTTACCTGGTCAATAGATCACCTTCATCGGAGTCGGAGGATAAGACTCCATAAGAGGTATGGACTAGTAAGAAACCCGCTCTTTCACATTTGAGGGTATTTGGATGTGATGCATATGTACATATTCCAAAGGAGAAAAGAACCAAGTTGGATAGTAAATTTGAAAAGTGCATCTTTATTGGGTATAAAGATGGTTTAAAGGGTTATAAGCATTGGAACCCAGTAACAAGGAAGGTTGTGTATAGCCGAGATGTGGTGTTCAGAGAGGTGAAAGATGTTATTAACATGAAAGTTCAACCCAAGGAATGATAAAGATAGAGTTTGGAGGCTAAAGGAGGAAGAATCACACTGTACAGTTAGAGGAGGAATCAGAGATGAAATCACACTCCGGGTGTGAGAAGATACAGTTTGAGAAAAAGAAAGGCAGCCAGTAAGGTAATTAGTCCATTTTCTTTCTATTAAAATTTTTGCTTTCTATTACTAATTATGATCCAGAACTGTGAAGGAGCCGTAGATTTAGAGGATGGCAACTCTGGAAAGAGGCCATGGTTGATGAAATGGATCTTTTGGCAAAATGGAGGCTTGGGATCTAGTGGAGTTGTCGCTGAAAGGAAACCTCCATTGGGCACAGAATGGGTGTTTAAGAAGAAGACAAATGCAAAGAAAAGGTGGGAGAAATACAAAGTTCGTTGGTAGCAAAGTGTTATTCCAGATTCGAAATTGATTTGGTGTTATTTTTTCTCCTGTTGCCAAGTAATTCTACTAGATTATTTATTGTTGCTACTGCTTTTGATTTTGAGGTTGAACAGATGGATGTGAAGACATCATTTCTTCACGGGGATCTGGAAGAGGAGATCTACATGAAGCAACCTGAAGGATATGCGTTGAAGGGTAAGAAAGAACTGGTATGCAAGTTAAAGAAGTCTTTGTATGGGTTAAGCCATTCACCAAGGATGTGGTATCAGAAATTTGATACATTTATACGGGAACTTGTCTTCACCAGAAGCAAAGCAGATCACTATGTGTATTTTAAATTAATTGGTGACCATGTTGTTTATCTGGATGATATGTTGCTGGTTGGAAATGACAAAGAAACTATCCAGGATATGAAGACCCATTTTTCCCCCAAATTTGACATGAAAGATCTTGGTGCTGCAAACTATATTTTGGGCATGGAAATTAAAAGAGATTGGACAAAGAGGAAGCTCTGGTTAAACCAAAGTAGGTATGTCGAGACAATATTGCAGAGGTTTAATATGCAATATAGTAAACCAGTGAAGGTTCCTATTCCTATAGGTGTAAAGTTATCTGCTAAACTGTGTCCCAAGACACAAGAAGAGGAAGAGGACATGTCTCGTGTTCCATATGCAACTGCAGTCTGTTAGCGCTCAAATCTGCCTTAGGCTGAAATAAGGCAAGACTCAAGGCCACATCAAACCACGCTCAGCCTCGTAGCTAGCCCTACGAGGACAGGAGAGGGCTCTCTCCGGGTCAAACTCAGGAAAAGATAATCGAAATGGCTCGAGATGACCGAATTGATGACTGATTTTAGGCTAGGTATGAAGTACAAAGAGTTTAAAATTGAGTTTTAATAATTTTGTTGAATTCAAGGGAAAGGAAAATTTGGGTGCGGGGATGAGGCACAGTTTTTGCAGAGATCCACTTGGGGCAAGATAGGTGATTGTTTTTATGCCTTAAAGAAGATGAGATGGGTAGATCAAACTAGTGAGGGGCTAAGGAGAGCAATGGGTCTCAAGGATTCTCCTTAAACTGAAGAAAACATAGAATATTAAACAAATTTAAAGGCAGAGCATAGCAATTTCATGGATTCTACCTTAACACTTCATTTGCTTAATAAGGGAAGATTCAATAGAGATAATGATGCACATACACAACTTACAAATACTGAGTGGAAAACACCATCAAGGCATAAATCCACATGGATCCCAAATAGTGCTACAAAACCCTGGTCTTTCCTTTGCCAAAAATGCTGATAAGACATGTACAATATAGTCTCAAAACTATCCCAAGAGTCCAACACTGAAAATGACCAAGAAAGTACATAATATAGGCAAGCTAACACATTTCCTTGCCTCTAGGAGTCGAGCTCATGATCCTAGGAGCTGTTTCAACCAATTCTAAACTGAGCACTACAATCTAGGCAATCAAAACAACTTGCCTCTATAAGCTAGGAAACCAATTCATTCATTAATTTTTTGCCATTTTATGAATGAATCTTCTAGAATAGGTAAAAAAGTGTCATGTCAACATGAAACTACATCAATTACATCAAAGAGGATGAAAAATCCCACCAAAAAGTCAAAACTAGTCAATGCTGCGTTTTCCTGAGCTGAAGGTGCAAAACTGGCAAATTTTCCCAATGCGTAGCGCGCCATTTCTCAACGTGTAGCGCGTATTTCAGGCCACTTTGGAGGCACTTTCCAACATCCAAATGAGGCACAAGTGGGCTTGTTGGAAAGGTCTAGATGTCTACTCTATAGCCCAATTGTAATTTCTCAATTTGGTGGCCATTTGCCCCTCCAAAATTGCAATCTCCCAAGACTTCTTTCTGTGTGTCCAAAAAGTGACAGAAGGTCATTTTTTGCTTGTATTTTGACCTTTTGGGGGCTCAAATCTCTATGAAACTTCTTGGAAGTGGCTGAGAAAGTGTATTTTTCCATGACAAATTCGAAAATACTGAGTTTTCGTGAAATGGACCTCCCCAACTTAAGGGTAGCGCGTGGCGCACTACGCGTTGAGGGCAAAAACTTGTTTTTGGCACAAAAAATTCAAAATTGACCAAAATTGCTCCAAATTTCCTGAATTTTGAGCTTGAGGTGTATCATTGAGCACCATGCTCCCTCAAGGTGGCTTCAGCCAAAATCTAAAGTGGATCGGGCCTTTTCCTCTATTTTAGTGCCTTGGCCAATCGTCCTTTAAGTATCTTCATTTTTGCTTTGCACACATGCATGCGGGCCCAATAATGATTTTTCATGTGTCGAAGCAAATGTTTGTCTCTATTGGCTTTCGCCAACAACTTTTCCAAGTGAGTGTTCACCCGGATGAGCATTGATTCCTGATCAATAGGTGTCAAATCACCGGGTCTCCTACGGGCCAATTCCCGGTCTTCACAAATCTTTCGCTGCTCATAAATTTCATGCTCATCTTCTAATTGTTTGTTGTGCTCCTCTAGGTAGTTGATCACCCATTTTGCCATCTGCAATTTCTTGTGTAGCGACTCATTCTTGACCCTTTGCTCTCGGATGATCTCCTTTAGATGTGAGGTAGGAGAACTAGCATCAACATCAATGATATCCGTGTCCTGACCTCTTGAAGGACCCTCATCAATCATGGGCCTCTTGCCCCTGTCCTGGACTTGTACCTGTGCTGAAGAAGATGGCGAGACCCCTTCCACATGATGTGGAGATAATACTCGCTGTGCCGATGAAGTCAACGAGACCCCTTCCACCCCGAGTGGAGATAATACTTGTTGTGCAGCTGCAAATAAGGCTCCGGGGCCTTTCTGATATGTCACATATGCTGGAGCATCAACATGCTCGGTCTCATGAATGTCAAACCGTTGTGAAGGCCCTCCCTCATCATGGACAATCTCAGGAGGTGGGTGTGGCACCGTGAAGAAGTCGCGAGAAATGAAATCCTCCCATGGAATACCCTGCTGTGCTAGCTGATGCATCACTATGATCTTGATCAGTGCATAATGATAAATGCTCTTGTGTTGCTGTGCTCGGCTCTTCCTTTGTACCAAGGGCACCATCCTCTCTATATTTCGGCACATGAAAAATGGAATGTTCATCATTCATACCCGTGTGAAATGCATCAACAAACGGATATGGTATGAATATAGACGTGAAAATCTGCCCTCACAATTGAAATAATGAATAATGAGCCTCATCAAGGGTGCATACTCATCCCTTAGGAATCTAAAGGGAAAAAAAACAGTTAGGTGTCTCATACATCTAGGTTTGATATATGGCTCATAATTAAATCTGTCTAACTGCTGGCGCTTGTTCCACACCTCTCCAACATTTGGTATCCCGGTTGCTTGAGCAACAATCTCGGGTGATAGTGTGAAGTCCACTCCTGCAAGGTTCACATGACCATTGTGAAAATGTAGGACAAACAAGCAGACTAAGTCTCTGTGATGTTGAATTTGTGAGATCCACTCACAATACTCAAAACATGATAGGTACCGAAAACAGGTCACTACAAGTGGACAAGCTTGCAAATGAGCCAAAGAGGTGGGCTCCTCCCTGACATGCCGACCACCTTTACCACCCTTGTGATGCCTCCTTGGCACCTCTATCTCCGATGTTGAATCACGGTCATCACTCTGTTCATAATCTGATTCGGTTTCTGACATGGTTTTGGAGGCAAAGTGACTGAAATGTAATGCTGACTTTGCACCCAATGAATTGTTGTTTTACTTTTTCAAATGCTGTCACTAAGGGGACAAAAAGACATGGGAATTGTTAGGGAAAGGGGAACATGAGGGAATTAGGGACAATAAGTGGGATTTTAAGGTGAAGTAGGGTTTGGGAATTTTAATAGGGTTTAAGGAATTTAGTGGATTTTAATAGGAATATTATAAAATTGCATGGGAAATTTTTAAGGAGAATGTTGGTGAAGGTGGGGGAAAAAAGGGATCAAAAATGGGCAACCTTGGACAACAAGAGAAATTTGAAACACTAGTACCATTGAGACTTTAAATTTTCCACAACAATATAGGGTTTTGATTTATCATTTTCATAGCATTTGAACATATTAATTTCTCTTTCATCTTGCAAAACAAAATCTAGCCATGGAGGAGAGGCCTACCTGCAATGTGCTTGAGAGAAAAATCGATTTGATGGCTTGCTGGCAATTTGTTGAGCAGAAAACCCAACGCGTAGCACGCCTTGCCGAATGCGTAGCGCCCCTCTGACACGTAGCGCACGTGCAGAATAACACTGAGAAAAGCTCCCTGACGCGTAGCGCGTCTCTGAAACTGCCCACTTTGCTCAAGAACTCCTAAAATTGCCTTTGCAAGGTTTCACTTAGCTTGTGAGAGGAAAATGAGTTGCTAATGAAGAATGATGTGCTTTTATAGGCTTCCTTTAGATTTTCATTTGCCCAAAACCCACTTTATAGTGTTTTGAATGTTGACACTTTTTGAATTAATTGGCCCTGACTTTTGGTTTCTTTTCTTTGAAAAATTGGTTGAAATGATGATTTCTTCTGAAAATTTTTGTAGGGATAGCTTCTAAGGTGCTTTGGCAAAGGAGACCAAGGCTGCACTTCGACATTTGGAGAGTTTGAAATTTTGAGAAGTTTTACAAAAAATGAGATAATGACCTTTGTTTTTCAAAAACAGAGTTTTGAAAACAAGGTGAAAATTTAGCTGTACAATAGTGAGAATTGTTGAAATGATGCTTTATGAAGGACATCCCTGTGGGCTACTGGTCCTTTATGACCTCTCAAGACAAAAATTGACTCAACCCTAGACCTAAGACCTTGAAATTAAAACAAGATAAATGACCCTTTGAAGATTTTATTCACTCAAACAAACCTAAACCAGTAGTGCCAAACAGGAGGGGAATAAAAGACACAAACTCCTCCAGCAGAGTTATGGCATGCCTAACGGAATGCAACATGATCACACTGATGGGACACCTAAACATGAAATGCAAAGAGTTTTGATCTCTAGTGGAGAGCTACTAGACCGACTCTAACATTGGCTCCAATGGGGATGGTAGCTCCTTGGAGATGCCAAGAACTGCAGATCTCTGGAAGAGCTAGACAGTGCCTTCGTCCATTGGGTTATGGAGTCATTATTTGAACGGATAACACAAAACCTTTGACACATTTATTGAATGAAAACTTAATTGAAAACTAACTGAAACTTGACTGAAACTTGATTCAAACCGAATCGATGGCAAACTGAAATAACTTGAAAAAAATGACTCAACAGACCAAACACAAATGATTCATGACTGACTTAAAACAAGACTTTACAAATCTTTTGGAAAAAGGTAGCAATCCATCAAGATTTGGAATCATGATGACAACCACCTGCATACTAATGAAATACGTACAAATCATGTGTAATGAGATTTCCAATGTAACCAATCCAATAGATGGCTACATACCAAATTTCTGCTCTCACTTTTCTCGAGCAGGCGGAACGATGTACATGTGGGCAACTCACAATAACCACTGAAACCAAAGCTTATGATAATGAACCAGGCAACATTTATCTTCTCTAGTTCTTGCAAAAGGATGTCAAAGGGATCTTGATAATCCTAAAACACTATCTTGTCTTGAGATCCGACAGCAAAAATACAAGTACTCCCTTCATTCTGATCTGAAAGAACAATTGATTTCCGAGGGATAGGAATGCACGAAGAAGTATGTGCTTCTGCCATCTGAGTGTTAGCTGTAGGTTCCTTGACCATGAGAAATCCTGGCATATTGTCTCTCTCAAGCTCATACTCCTCATCTTCATGGTCTAGGTCATTCTTAAACAAAAAACAATCTTCAAGATTATCAAACATGACAGCCTTATCATCTTTGTGAAAGAAAATATTATCTGTTTGCTGATCTATAAAACTAATTACAAGACCGTCATCATTTTCAAAGGAGGAAGAGATTTCACCAACACTTTCTTGACCATGTGTGCACTGGAAATCTGCTTTAGCTGGGGCTGTAACATGACCTTTCAAGAGTTGATCTATTTCATCTTCAGACAAGGGAGATAATTCTTTTTGTTTTCTTTTGCTCAGACAGTAATTGTCTTCATATGACATGCCAATCAGATTATCATTTAGCACTGAGTTATCAAAAGAAGATTTCCCACTTACTTGAACAAAGATCCCATCTTGTTGTCCATGAAATGACCGGATTACCTCCTCATGAAGGCTTTGGTCAATAACTTTGTCTTCTTCATTCCAGATGATCTCAACAATAGAGCTCTCCTTCATGGGATTCAGAACAAGGTTGTCTTCATCATCACGATCTGAATCTAGATTTGAAATGGCTGACTTGACTTTATCACATTCTGAAATTGAAACTTGATTTTCATGCATGCTATCTTCTTCTGTGGGCAGATCTGAAATAACATTCTCCCTTTCATCATTTTCAGCCATGTGGCCATCTTCAACTTGCTGATCTTGATTCTGCTGCAAAATTTCCTAATCATCTTGATAGGTATCCTCTAGGTTCTCTTCATGTTGCTGAAATGGATTTTCATACAAGGCCTCCATGATCTCATCATCCATGAAATTATCATCTTCATAATATTTCTCAAGGCTTTCAATAAAAGTAGAAGCATGTTCGCAACAGTCATGAACTAAATTTAATGATGGGTAAGATACTTGATATCTTTCAATGAACATGGTATGAAAATCCTTTAAGCAGTGAATACAGGCCAGCGAAAAATTTTCATACCAATATTGGGCTTCACCTTCTAGAGTGGCCAGGAATACCTTCATCAAACAATCTTCAGGAAAAGCCACTTTCAACTTGCGAATATGCATATGAAATCTAACCAGATGTAAAGCAGCATCTTTCTTACCATCATCGTTAAATGTAGGCAGATTCCTTGACCAATCTACCTTGGGCATCTTATTCGGAAAACCCGGAATGTGATCTCGGCTCATGGGAGTGTATCTTCTCATGATTCGATCCATCTTGAAAATCTCACAGCTACTGATCTCCCTGCAGTGAAGTCACCATGAAGCATCGATTTCTGGATTGTTCAGTGAATGGAGTCGCTAGGTGAATGATTTCAGCCTTATGATGTCTGACCTTTGTTCACCATCAACCATCAGATCTGAATTTGATACACGTACTGGGGCAATTTATAAGTTAAGTGTTACAATTACTAGCTACATCGGAGATCGACTGAAGCCGCGTTTATCTACTATGCACTCGCGGAGCAATGTGCAGTTCGAAGGCTACCTGGCGTGACTTCAGACTCCTTCTGTAGATATAAATCAAATAAAACTAACAAGCAAACTAGTTCTTCCCCGGTATGGTCGCCACTATGTTAGCGCTCAAATCTGCCTTAGGCTGAAATAAGGCAAGACTCAAGGCCACATCAAACCACGCTCAACCTCGTAGCTAGCCCTACGAGGACAGGAGAGGGCTCTCTCCGGGTCAAAATTGGAAAAAGATAATTGAAAAGGCTCGAAATGACTGAATTGATGACTGATTTTAGGCTAGGTATTAAGTACAAAGAGTTTAGAATTGATTTTTTTATGATTTTGTTGAAATCAAGGGAAAGGTAATTTTGGGTGCGGGGATGAGGCACAGTTTTTGCAGAGGTCCACTTGGGGCAAGATAGGCAATTGTTTTGATGCCTTAAAGTAGGCGATATGGATAGATCAGACCGATGAGAGGCTAAGGAGAGCAAGGGGTCTCAAGGATTCTCCTTAAACTGAAGAAAACATAGAACATTAAACAAATTTAAAGGCAGAGCATAGAAATTTCATGGATTCTACCTTAACACTTCATTTGCTTAATAAGAGAAGATTCAATAGAGATAATTATGCACATACACAACTTACAAATACTGAGAGAAAAACACCATCAAGACATAAAGCCACATGGATCCCAAATAGTGCTGCAAAACCCTGGTCTTTCCTTTGCCAAAAATGCTGATAAGATATGTACAATATAGTCTCAAAACTATCCCAAGAGTCCAACACTGAAAATGACTAAGAAAGTACATAATATAGGAAAGCTAACACATTTTCTTGCCTCTAGGAGTCGAGCTCATCATCATAGGAGCTGTTTCAACCAATTCTAAACTGAGCACTACAATCTAGGCAACCAAAACAACTTGCCTCTATAAGCTAGGAAACCAATTCATTCATTAATTTTTTGCCATTTTATGAATAAATCTTCTAGAATAGGTAAAAAAGTGTAATGTCAACATGAAATTACATCAATTACATCAAAGAGGATGAAAAATCCCACCAAAAAGTCAAAGCTAGTCAATGATGCGTTTTCCTGAGCTGAAGGTGCAAAACTGGCAAATTTTCCCAATGCGTAGCACGCCATTTCTCAACGCGTAGCGCGTCTTTCAGGCCACTTTTGAGGCACTTTATAGCATCCAAATTAGGCACAAGTGGGCTTGTTGGAAAGTTCTGGAAGTATACTCTCCAGCTCAAGTGGAATTTCTCAATTTGGTGGCCATTTTCCCCTCCAAAATTGCAATCTCCCAAGACTATTTTCTGTGTGTCCAAAAAGTGACAGAAGGTCATTTTTTGCTTTTTTTTGACCTTTTGGGGGTTCAAATCTCTATGAAACTTCTTGGAAGTGGCTGAGCAAGTGTATTTTTCCATGACAAATCTGAAAATGTTGTTTTCATGAAATGGACCTCCCCAACTTAAGGGTAGCGCGCGGCACGCTACGCATTGAGGGCAAAAACCCGTTTTTGGCACAAAAAATTCAAAATTGACCAAAATTGCTCCAAATTTCCTAAATTTTGAGCTGGAGGTGTATCATTGAGCACCATGCTCCCTCAAGGTGGCTGTAGCCAAAATCTGAAGTGGATCAGGCCTTTTCCTCCGTTTTAGTGCCTTGGCCAATCGTCCTTTAAGTATCTTCATTTTTGCTTTGCACACATGCATGCGGGCCCAATAATGATTTTTCATGTGTCGAAGCAAATCTTTGTCTCTATTGGCTTTCGCCAACAAATTTTCCAAGTGATTGTTCACTCAAATGAGCATTGATTCCCGATCGATAGGTGTCAAATCACCGGGTCTCCTACGGGCCAATTCCCGGTCTTCACGAATCTTCTGCTGCTCATAAAGTTCATGCTCATCTTCCAACTGTTTGTCGCGCTACTCTAAGTAGTTGATCACCCATTTTTCCATCTTCAATTTCTTGTGCAGCGACTCATTCTCGACCCTTTGCTCTCAAATGATCTCCTTGAGCTGTGAGGTAGGAGAGCTAGCATCAACATCTATGATATCCGTGTCCTGACCTCTTGAAGGACCCTCATCAATCATGGGCCTCTTGCCCCTGTCCTGGACCTGTACCTGTGCTGAAGAAGATGGCGTAACCCCTTCCACATGATGTGGAGATAATACTCGTTGTGCCGAAGAAGTCAACGAGACCCCTTCCACCCCGGGTGGAGATAATACTTGTCGTGCAGCTGCAAATAAGGCTCTGGGGCCTTTCTAATATGTCACATATGCTGGAGCATCAACATGCTCGGTCTCATGAATGTCAAACTGCTGTGAAGGCCCTCCCTCATCATGGAAAATCTCAGGAGGTGGGTGTGGCACCGTGAAGAAGTCGCGAGAAATGAAATCCTCCCATGGAATACCCTGCTGTGCCAGCTGATGCATCACTATGATCTTGATCAGTGCATAATGATAAATTCTCTTGCGTTGTTGTGCTGGGCTCTTCCTTTGTACCAAGGGCACCATCCTCTCTATATTTTGGCACATGAAAAATGGAATGTTCATCATTCATACCCGTGTGAAATGCATCAACAAATGGATATGGTATGAATATAGACGTGAAAATCTGCCTTCACAAGTGTAATAGCGAATAATGAGCCTCATCAAGGGTGCATACTCATCCCTTAGGAATCTGAAGAGAAAAACAGCAGTTAGGTGTCTCATACATCCAGGTTTGATATATGGCTCATAATGAAATCTGTCTAACTGCTGGCGCTTGTTCAACTCCTCTCCAACATTTGGTATCCCGGTTGCTTGAGCAACAATCTTGGGTGATAGTGTGAAGTCCACTCCTGCAAGGTTCACATGACCATTGTGCAAATGTAGGACAAACAAGCGGGCTAATTCTCTGTGATGTTGAATTTGTGAGATCCTCTCACAATATTCAAAACATGATAGGTATCGAAAACAGGTCATTGCAAGTGGACAAGCTTGCAAATGAGCCAAAGAGGTGGGCTCCTCCCTGACATGCCGACCACCTTTACCACCCTTGTGATGCCTCCTTGGCACCTCTATCTCCGGTTTTGAATCACGGTCATCACTCTGTTCATAATGTAATTCGGTTTCTGACATGGTTTTGGAGGCAAAGTGACTGAAATGTAATGCTGACTTTGCACCCAATGAACCGCTGTTTGACTTTTTCAAATGCTGTCACCAAGGGGAAAAAAAGACATGGGAATTGTTAGGGAAAGGGGAACATGAGGGAATTAGGGAAAATAAGTGGGATTTTAAGGTGAAGTAGGGTTTGGGAATTTTAATAGGGTTTAAGGATTTTAGTGGATTTTAATAGGAAGATTATAAAATTGCATGGGAAAATTTTAAGGAGAATTTTGGTGAAGGTGGGGGAAAAAAGGGATCAAAAATGGGAAACCTTGGACAACAAGAGAAATTTGAAACCCTAGTACCATTGAGACTTTAAATTTTCCACAACAATTTAGGGTTTTGATTTATCATTTTCATAGCATTTGAACATATTAATTTCTCTTTCATCTTGCAAAACCAAATCTAGCCATGGCGGAGAGGCCTACCTGCAATGTGCTTGAGAGAAAAATCGATTTGATGGCTTGCTGGAAATTTGTTGAGCAGAAAACCCAACACATAGCGCGCCTTTCCCAACGCGTAGCGCCCCTCTAATGTGTATCGCACGTGCAAAATAACACTGAGAAAATCTCCCTAACGCGTAGCGCGCCCTTCTTGACGCGTAGCGTGCCTCTGAAACTGCCCACTTTGCTCAAGAACTCCTAAAATCGCCTTTGCAAGGTTTCACTTAGCTTGTGAGAGGCAAATGAGTTGCTAATGAAGAATGATGTGCTTTTATAGGCTTCCTTTAGATTTTCATTTGCCCAAAACCCACTTTATAATGTTTTGAATGTTGACACTTTCTGAATTAATTGGCTCTGACTTTTGGTTTCTTTTCTTTGAAAAATTGGTTGAAATGATGATTTCTTCTGAAAATTTTTGCAGGGATAACTTCTAAGGTGCTTTGGAAAAGGAGACCAAGGCTGCACTTCGACATTTGGAGAGTTTGAAATTTTGAGAATTTTTACAAAAAATGAGATAATGACCTTTGTTTTTCAAAAATAGAGTTTTGAAAACAAGGTGAAAATTTAGCTGTACAATAGTGAGAATTGTTGAAATGATGCTTTATGAAGGAAATCCCTCTGGCGTGCTGGTCCTTTATGACCTCTCAAGACAAAAATTGACTCAACCCTAGACCTAAGACCTCGAAATTTAAAACAAGATAAATGACCCTTTGAAGATTTATTCACTCAAACAAACCTAAACCAGCAGTGCCAAACAGGAGGGGAATAAAAGACACAAACTCCTCCAGCAGAGTTATGGCATGCCTAATGGAATGCAACATGATCACACTGATGGGACACCTAAACATGAAATGCAAAGAGTTTTGATCTCTGGTGGAGGGGTACTAGATCGACTCTAACACCTGTGTTCATGCATATCATGCTTATGCATGTATTTCATCCTTCAACTTTTGCTTAAGTACACTATACTTTCGAAGATGAAAGGAATATAATGTTGCAGTAATAAAGTGAGTCTCCTACTGAACTTTTCCATTCACCTTGGTAAAATCCTGCAACTTGCATCTCATTAGCAAAGAAATGCAATTAGATGTGATACATTTCTTTTCACATCAAAAGATTTGCAACTTTAATTAGATAATAAATCTAACCATTTCTTACCAATCCATTTCAAAGGTGCTACATTTGTCTGCACATCAGCATCAACATGTGAGTCATCCTGAAACACATCAATCACAGAATCTTTCTTTCCACTCCTGCCATTCTCGCTTTCCACCTTCTTCAAGTTTTGTGGAAGCATTGTTGGATTTAGAGTCCAACATTTTGTAGCAATATGTCTTTGCTTATGGTAGTAAGTGCAACACATGTGCATCTTCTTGAAAACATGATTTACCTTGTCCAATGGACCTTTGGCTTCTTGCTTCTTTTCCTTCAAAAGTTTCTTGTATGTGGCCATTCTCTTCCAACATCGAGAAACATTATGGTTATCCAAACCACAAAAGGAACATGCAATTCTTTTCCCATGCTTATATGGAAATTTATCATGCTTAACATAATCAAAAGGAATATTATTAGAACTAGATTTATACATTTCTTTTTCACCTTTATTACCTTCATGACGAGGTGAATCAAATGAAGAACTAGTTCCCTTTGGAACACCATCAACCTCTTCAATGGTTTCAGAGTTTCCACAACTCTCCAGTTCAAGTGCATGCTTATGAACATCTTCTTCCTGAAAATGATGTTTCAAGCAATTGCATTCTCCATGAATACAATATTTACACTCTTGAGGTAGAAGACCTAACATGAAACTCCTTCTAGGAGTTGTTTCATTTGTCTTCATGGCTGCTTTGGAACTTCCTCCATAAGATTGTCCATAGCCAAGACCCAAATAGTTAGGCCTTTCCTCAACCATTATTGGCTCAACTATGTCCTGTGCATGCTTGCCCAATCCTTTTCCTTCATAGCCCATTTTTAACATCAACTTGGACCCTATACCTCTTGTATGTTTTTCAAAAGAACCAACATAATCATTTTTAGAGGATTTTGAAGAAAAACTAGATTTATTTACCTCTTCTTCAAGCTGACACTTGACTAAGGCTTCTTTGGCAACATGGAGCTATGTCTCCAACTCATGCATCTTTTCTAGGTTCATATTTACAATATGAAGTTGTCTCCCCATTTCCTGCAATTTGTCAGAAAGCAACTGCTTCTCTTCCTTCATGGAATTCAACTGCTCTTGAAGTATGATGCTCTTCCTTCCATCCTCATACATTTCTCTCACCATATCCATCATGATGAACAAGTCTGGCTTCATGTCTTCATCAACGAATCTTGTGATGGAGGATTTTGAGGACTCACTTGTAGAAGTTGTCATTATGAAAATGAACAAAAGAACTTCAAACAAGATTAACAAAAGGGTTATTCAAGCAACTTTTTGCACAAAACCTCTTATGCTTCAAGGATTGCATTGAGGTACTTTGGGATAAGAAGAATGCCTTCAATCCTTCTTCCTTCTTGTCCACTCCTAGACTTAGCTATCAATAGATTTCCCTTCACCTCTGCAAACTCAAACAACAGTCAGTTTAAAAGCAATCAAACAGAATGTTTGAAAACCTTTCATGTCAAACAAGCATATAGATTGCTCTTTCAATCAAGCATCCTGATCTGATACCACTTGCATCATGATACCACCTGCTTCGATACCACCTAATCTGAAATGGGGAACTAGGCTTCTTGTTAGCTTACAAGAACCTCTCCTACTCGAAAACTTAAACAATATTCAAGATCTTGCTTGTATTGATGAATGTGGAATTAAGAACTTGAAATAGGTGTATGCTTGTGTTTGCCTTTCACTGCTGAGTTACGTAAGTTTATTTTCTTAAACTAAAATAAAACACATAATAGTAAAATAATGCAACAAATAAACATCATACACATAACAACAATATAATATAGGAGTTCACCTTGATATCTTGGGCTATGTCTGCATGAGCTCTAATCAACTCAACTAGGCTCTTTGGGATTATGGTAAACTTCTTTTTTACAAGTTCCACACTCAACTCCACTAATTTACAACTAAAACTAAGGGTTTAGAATACCATCTTATCTCGCTAGCTGTCCATACTCTACAGACAGATCTAGGCTTCTCTGGACTAGATTCCTTCAATCAACGCTCTAGGCTATCTTGAGCTCCTGGCTTGCACCAACTCCCTCAGAATTGTTTTAACTGTATCTGGAATTCCTTCTTTTGTCTTCAACCCACATCAGGCACAAACAACAACTTGGTCATTTGATCTTTTTTCTATTCAGAAACTTCATTACATCCTCTTGGCTCTTAAAAGTCTGTTTTGAGCTCTCTGGCTCTGCGGCTTTGCCTCCAACCTCTGGTGGCTTTGCCTCTATCAAGCCTCCAACCTCTGGTGGCTTCTCTAGCATCCTCGAGCTCTTTGGCTCTACAACTCTATGGCTCTCGGCTCTATCAGCTCTATAAAGGGAGAGAGCACTATGCGACTCCGTCTCTGAGCCCAACTGTGAGCTCTCTAGAGAGAGAACTAGCTTTTTCGCTTGGTTCTGTAGCCTTTGAGGAATCCATCCGACTCTGCAGTTCTATAGCCGTTTCTCTGTCTCTCATCATGAGGAATCATTCCTTTTCTAGCTCTGTCTCTTCATGCTTTGTAAAGAATTACTGTTACAAAAATGCCTGCTTATAGCATGGCATAGGTGTGATGGGCTATTTCCAATGGAAATGAATTGGCGACCTTTTTCCAGAACAAAATCCATGAAATAACGCATTCTTGGTTTGTAACAGAAATACAAAGGAATACACACGAATACATAGGAATAACACAGAAATACCGACAAAACTCTTTTCATCGGAACTTAAATTTTATGTAGCCACATCTATAAACCTTTCGGGTCTACCTTATCGGATGTCACATTGGCATAACCCCTTTATATTGTTGCGATCCCATTTTCCCATCACCGATCACCGATCTTCGATATCGATGCTATCAGTGCATCACATATCGCATTGGCATAAGGGATTTTGTTCTGATCGCCGATCGCAATCGCACATCGCATATCGCCCATGTCGCATGTCGCATATGTAATTGCCCTTTGTATTGCGTGACCCGATCACCGATCCCTGATCGCATTGGTGTATTGCTATCGCTGATCGCACATGTAAACGGACCAGGGTCTGTTCCTTGTTCAATGGAATGTTGCGATGCGATATCGCGACGATCGCATATTAGAACCGTTTGAGGCCCAAGGTCCAGAACACTTCCACTGTGCTTTTCCGATGCAATTTCCTTAAGGAATACATATTTCCCTTAAGTCCCATTTATAAGAAATTGCCTCCTTTTCTAAGGACATTGGGAAAATTTCGTTTTACAATAACTTCTTCATCCGGAGTTTGTTTTAGTCCATTCAAATTATGTTAGATTCATAATGAAGATATCTATGCAATGAGACTATTTCCAAGAGCATCATTTGACTTTCATTTTCCTTTGTGAGGAAGATTTTTAGACTTAGAAGTCTATTTCTAGATCCATTTTGGATCAATGTTCTTGCCTTCTATGTTTTCAGGGTCTTGGGAATTTGTTGGGGAGAAAGGAAAAATAATGGACCTTGGGAAGAGCTAAGTGGAGCCCTACAAGAAATGTAAGACCCAAAAAGATTCCAACCCATGAATATAGGGTAGCCAAAGGAAAGAAAGAAAAACATGAACACTAGTTTGGCTAGTTGGGTCCATAGGGATAAATGGACAGTAGGAGGACAACCATGAAAAGGTAATAAGGAAAGGTGAAGTAAATGGGCTTGAGGTAACAAACACCTTGGCCATGTTGGGAAATGTTGTTCTCAATATTGTGCATACTTTGTGGAAGAATGATTATTTTTTATTTGTATAAAGTAGATGTGAATGGAATAAAAGCTTCTTGGTTTTATGGGGAATATAGTGGGCAAAGTATCCCTAGAAGAACTATGATTTTAATATCATGTGAATATGATTATGATATTGTTCTTGTGTTTATATTATTGACATGGAATTCTAAATGATATATCAGTAAGATGGAACAAATATGATTCGTGACATGCTAGGATGAGAATGGATAATTAAAAACACCACAAATCTTGAATTTGGATTGTGGATGCATGCAATGATGTGTGGGAAAGAAACTAGAGGCAATAAGGCATGGTCCACATAAATAGAGACAATGTGATATTTTGATTCTATGTTACAATGCGTTGAGTCATAGGTAGATGTGCAAGTGTTATGTGTATGTGGTATTGTGCTATATGTTTATGTGTTGTACTATGTATTCATGTTATGTGTTACATTATGTTATGTGGTGTAACTTGTTTGGGGTAGACAGGTATGGGATTGTTTGGGCAATTTTGTTGTGTGGTGTGCCAAGTGTAGGAAGGTGAGCCTTTGGATTCCCGATGATAATATTCTTATCGACAGAAGACTACCTATTTTCATAGTGACTACCTATGTTGGTAGTGCCCAAAATTACGAGGTAGCGAATGAGCTTATATATATATATATTATATATAATAATATATATATATATATATAATATATATATATATATATATATCACAAGGGTGGAGGAAGCCTCTATATTCCCTTGAGGATTGAGGGTCGAGGTGAGCCTCTAGATTCCCTTATTTCCTTGGGAAATCGATCTTGCATATGGAAGGGAAGAGAAGAGAAGGCATTAGATGCTTGCTAGTTTGGAAACCAATCTACTGTATGTACTAAATTGAAGAGAAGAGAAGGCATTGATGCTTTCCAGTTTAGAAACTTATTTAATGTGGGTACAGAAAGAGCAAAGGCCATTAAATGGTTACTAGTTATAAATTGGTCTAGTGTGTATTAACATAGAAGCAAAGAACAATTTAAAGATAAGTATCAATAATTCATTCAGTTTTTGAATTTCTATACTGTGAATAGAATTCCATGTTTTGATTTATGATGGAGGGGTTTTGAACTAATTGGATGTGATATTTTTATACGTGATGATTTGATTGAGGGGCTCATTTGAATGATTGTGACAAGAACCAAATTGAATTGTAAATGTCACCTCATTGATGATCTACCAATGAGGTATGATTTATTTTTTTTTATAATTTATTATGGTGAATCTAATGGAAAATTTATGTGCTTTGATGTAGGAAAGCATGGAAATTTCCCAGTATGAGTGGATGGATATAGTTGCAAGATCATTAGCAACAGTAGTAACAGAAATCAAAGCATGCAAGCAAATGTTGTTAAAGGACTTCAGGAATAGGACCATTGTGGGACAATGAACCCCAATAATGTCCATTGATTTCCATAAGCATGATATAATCGATATGATGGTTTTGAGGTAGGGGTATGCCTTGGTTTTGGGGCCTTTTGATGCATGGAAACCTTTTGAATGAATGTATCACTCGAGGGACTGAGAAGTAGAGAAAGAGATGCTTGAACTTGGAAGCTGAGTGAATACACATAAAAGCATGTCTACATTTCCCGAGGGATAAGGAAACAGAAAAGAGAAGGCCAGGAAATTGATTTATTTTTGGTGATTAGCATAGGAGGTTGGAAACTAGAAGTATATTGGGGGTGTTCTAGGGAAACAATGAGCCAAGAACTATTCACAAAAGAAACAAAGAGCACAAGGATTACATCACCTGGACATGGGAGGTAGGAAACACTCAAAGGAAAAGAACAATCCAAGTTGGACTAGACACATCCAAGCTTCTAAATATTGCAAAGAGGACCATTTAAGGATAGTTAAATACAGCTGAATGTTTATCATATATTTTGTTTGTTGGTTGAAGAAAATGCATAGAATGTTGTAAATATTGTACAGAGTTGTGTATATAAATCTCCATAAATAATTTGTGTGTTTTAAGAATGTTTTTGGTGTTGCATATGGACAAAGAACATCGAGGATGGTGTTCCCCTCAGGGAAGGGGTTTGTAACAACCTTAATTATTTTACATTTATGTATGCAATGAAAAATAATTAATAAAGAAAATGGGTTGAGTGATGGGACATATATTTTAGATGGATGGGGTGATTACTTGTTGGAAATAATATAAAGGTACATGAAATTTAAAACAAAGAATGACAAGTTGTCATGTTTACTTTGAATAGCCATAACTTTCACATATAGACTCAGATTGAGGCATTTTTTGTGTTGATGGAAAGCTTACGAAGAGCTCTTAGATATGAAACTGGTTTCATTGAGATTCAAATACATTTATTTTTTAGGTTCTCCAGAGCCACTTGGATCATTCCTCCCCACTGAAGGACTTTTGGTCCACCAAAAGTATAAAAATGATCTGCAAACTTGATCTACATAACAAATGTCTCTAAAAGGCCTCACTTTCCACTCCTTCAACTTTGTACTTCATAGTGTAAAGTGATGAAATTGACACTTGTATCCATATGAAAATCAGTAGCTTCCAATACATGTCCAACTTGCAAGATTCCAGACAATACCATACTTTTTTATAATACACTCATGGTCAAGTTTATGACAGAAAACATACCCCTTTTTATCCAACTTAAAAGGCCAAAATATCACCATGTTGCATTCATAAGTGATGTTATACACCTCATCACTTTTACAAACATTTTGGCAACATGTGATTTACAATGGTGGCCATAATCGACTACTTAAAAAGGCCCCATCTCTTGCCTAATCAGGCTAATGGGATTTCTTCCTGTAGCTAACTTCCTCGTTGAACTAATTCATAGGTTGGTTCCCTCACGCATGCTTTCAAATGCTCCATGTCCTTATTTGGGTGTAGCTCTGGATGGAGCTTCCTATTGAAAATAACAACAAGAAATGTCAACAATAGCACCAAGAAAAAAAAAATCCTAATTTAATTTTGTCCTTGAATTAAATTGTGATTCTAATTGTCATAAAAACTTGTAACAATTAACTAAGTTAATTTGATTTAGTTGGATCAATAAATTCAAGTTGGGAGTCTATCTAGAGTCAGGTAGAGTAGTTCCTAAATTTTAGAGGCCCACTTTGAGTTCTTTTGAGTTGTGATTATTTAATTTAGTATAAATTCAATTAAACTAGTTCCAATTGATGGAGGAATTAGTGGGAGATCAAGTAGTGCAGTGTAAACTATAGTAGTGGGGTGTAACCAACACTACTCAACTAGTAAACTGAAGATTCAATCATAATTAACTCGTTCATGTCATATCAGAGAAAGACCCTATTGATATTGGAGTTCAAGGACAATGTACTATCGTATAATCATCTAAATTAAACAGATGGTGCACGCAATCATAAGAAGGCATAAAATAAATCATTCCTTAATTAAAAATCCACTAATTTTAGCCGTTAGAATTACCTTTAAAAGGAGAAATGAAGGCACAAGTTAATCATTGTTTTGGTGATCACGAGTTGGTGATACTAAGCAATAGGAAGCACACGTTTGTGCGTGGAGCTTGTGAGGGAAAGGTGTGTCAAGAGAATATTGTGCACATGTTGGTAGTGAGATAGAGAGAGATAGTGCAGAGGTTTCTTGAGATTGATTAAAGCATTGTAATCTTCTCATGTTTTTTGATTAATGCAATATACATATAATAGGGGTTTTTAGCTGTGGCTTTACCCAAAAAATAATTCTGTTATCTGTGATTGAATTCTTTCTCTTATATGATTCATGATTTCATTTATCATTTATTATTTCCACTGATGAGTATAATAGATTCAAGTCATTTGTTTTAGAAAATTACAATTAGCAATTTGAATCTACAAGGAATTTCTACATGTTATCGTAGTTATATTTGTAGAAATTTTTACATGGTATCAAAGATGGATTTATAGAAATTTCTACATGGTATTCAAGCTAGATTTGTAGAAATTTCTACATGGTATCAGAGCTAAAATCATAATAGAAGATAAGAATATGAAGTTTTCCTTGCATATTGATGGAGCTCTAGTTTAGGGCAGATCCATGAGTCCCTATGTGCCGACCTCTTAATGGAGCAAGAAGTGTGCAAACTTCTTAATGGAGCAAGAAGGTTGCTAGTGGGAAGATCAATGAGCCCATAGTTAGTGACAAAAAAAGTATTTTTAATCAATAATATTGGTAGACTAAGGAGTAAATGGATTTCCCATATGGAGATCAAAACTTAGACGAAGTTTAGTTTCAAAGGGATCAGCCCTATGGAAGCTAGTACTTCAAGATTTGGAGAAATCATAATCATTATTGCAGTAGTTTCAACGACAGTGCAGAAGAAGCAACAAAGAAGTAGTAGCAACAATATGAGTAGATCAAATTTAGCTCTTGCATGCAAAGCCTTGAGGAGCAAGGAAAAGGTTGAAGACTTGGTGGTTGAGAGGAAGCATGAATTATCTCTCAACATGCAGCCTTAGATTCAACCTCAATAAGTTGAGGAGCATCCACAATTGGAGAAGCAGAGAGGAGACCAAGTGGAGACATCCACTCAAGCATAAACCTCCTAGAAGGGGGCATTTTGAGCTAAGTGGGCAAAAGGAGCACATGCAACCATACCTCCAGGTGTGAGGTGGGGCAATATGAAACCTTAGTCCAAGAGTTTTAGAATTTGGGTAGGATCCATTGACGTGTTTTTTTCCTCATTGATCATTACCTTACTACGAGGGCTCATAGAATTCACTAGTAGGAGGATCAGTGTCAGTCAGATACTGAGGAGTACAAAGTAGTGTTAACAAAAAAACATTATGCTTAGTAGCAAAGTCAACAAAAGCACAATTTTCTTTGTAGATAGTTGCAGACATAGTGGATTCAATTTATTTTGTATGGATTCTATTTGGTTGTAGATGTTTCACTAGCAACAACAACAATGACAAAAGTTGCATTCAAAACATTCCAAAGTTACTAGATCAAGATATAGTTGAATTTATTGATTGTTGAGTGGGAGTGTTGAAAATAACAACAATAAATGTTAAAAATAGCATCAAGAAATAAACAAAAATCCCAATTTAGTTTTGTCCTTGAATTAAACTAGGAATTAAATTGTAATTCTAATATTCATAGCAATTTGTAATAGTTAACTAAATTAATTTGGCTTAGTTAGCTCAGTCAATTCGAGTTGGGAATCTATCTAGAGTCATGTATAGTGTTCCTAAATTTTAGGGGCCTAGGCTAATTTCTTTTGAGTTGTAATTATTTAATTCAGTTAAACTAGTTTCAACTAATGGAGGAAATAGTGGGAGATCTAGTAGTGGGTTATAACTAGCATTTCTCAACTAGTAAAATGAAGATTCACTCATTATTAACTCATGCATGTCAGGTTAGAGAAAGACCTATTTGGGATTAGAGTTCAGGCACAATGTACTATAAGTTGTATAATCATCTAATTTAAACAGATGGTGCATGCAATCAGAAGAAGGCCTAAAATAAAGCATTCCTTAATTAGAAAAATCACTAATTTTAGCCATTCGAATTGCCTTTAAAAGGAGGAATGAAGATACAAGTTTAATGACTATTTTGGTGAGCATGATTTGGTGAGGCCAAGCAATAAGAAGGACAAGTTTGTGCGTGGAGCTTGTGAGAGAAAGGTGTGCCAATAGAATCTTGTGCAAATGTTGGTAGTGAGATAGAGAAAGATAGTGCAAAGGTTTCTTGAGCTTGAGTAAAGCATTGCAATCTTCTCATATTTTCTGATTAATGCAATATACATATAATAGGGGTTTTTAACTGTGGATTTCCCCAAAAAATTATTGTGTTATGTGCGATTGAATTCTTTCTCTTATACTTCTTGATTTCATCAATCATTTATCGTTTCTGTTGATGAGTAGAGTAGATTCAAGTCTTTTGTTTAAAAAAATTACAATTAGCAGTTTGAATATACAAGGAATTTCTATATGGTATCAACGCTATATTTGTAGAAATTTATACATGGTATCAAAGCTAGATTTGTAGAAATTTCTACATGGTATCAGATCCAGAAGACCCTATGTGCATACTTCTTAATGGAGCAATTAGGTTTCTAGTGGGTGGATCAATGAGTCAATGACTAGTGACACAAAAAGGAGTTTTAATCATTAATATTGGTAGATTGAGGAGTAGAGAGATTTCCAACAGGGAGATAAAAAATTAGAGGGATTTTAGTTTTAGAGGGAGAAACCATATGGAAGCTACTACTTCAAGATTTGGGGAAATCAGACTCATTATTGCAGTAGTTGCAACAGAAGTGCAAAAGCAACAACAAATTAGTAGTAGCAATAATATGAGTAGATCAGATTTAGTTCATGCATGGAAAGCCTTGAGGAGCAAGGTAAGATTTAGAGGCTTGGTGGTTGAAAGGGAGCATGCAGCCTCAACATGCAGCCTTAGATGCAACCTCAGAAGTAGCCTCAGCAAGTTGTGGATCAGCCGCAATTGGAGAAGCAGAGAGGAGATTGAGTGGACACATCCACTAAAAAAGAGACCTCTAGTAGGGGAAATTTCAAGCCAAGTGGGCATAAGGAGCACAAGCAGCTATACCTCTAGGTGTGATGTGGGGCGATATGAAACCTTAGTCCAAGAGTTTTAGAATTTGGGTAGGATACATTGAGGTATCCTTTTACTTATGGGTCATTACCTTGCAATGGGGGCCCACAATATTCAGTAGCAGGAGGATTAGTGCCAGTCTGATACTGAGGAGTGTAGAGTAGTGTTGACATTAGAGCAAGATGCTTAGTAGTAGAGTTAGCAACAACACATTCTTCATAGTAAATATTTGTAGACACAATTGATTCAATTTATTTTGTTTGGATGCTTTTTGGTTGAAAATGTTGTAGTAGCAACAACAACATTGACAAAAGTTGCATGTAGAACATTCCAAAGGTACTAGATCGAGATAGTGTTGAATTCCTTACTTGTTGAGAGGGAGCGTTGTAAATAAAAACAAGAAATGTTAAAAACAACATTAAGAAAGAAAAAAAATCCTAATTTAATTTTTTCATTGAATTAAATTAGGAATTAAATTGTAATTATAATTTTCATAGCAACTTTTAATAGTTAACTAAGTTAATTTGAATTAGTTGGCTCAGTTAATTCAATTTGGGAGTCTATCTAGAGTCATGTAGAGTGGTTCCTAAATTTTAGGGGCTCAGGTTGAATTCTTTTGAGTTGTAAGTATTTAATTCAGTTTAATTGAGTTAATTAATTTAAACTAGTTCCAACTAAAAAGTGAACCAGCACTGCTCAACCAGTAAAATGAAGATTCACTCATAATTAACTGATGCATGTCAAATCAGAGAAAGACCCAATTGATATTGGAGTTGAGGGACAATGTATTATCATTTGTATAATTATTTAAATTAAATAGATGGTGCATAAAATCAGCCGAAGGCCTAAAATAAATCATTCCTTAATTATAAAACTTACTAATTTTATTCATTCAAATTGCATTTAAATGGAGGAATGAAGGAACAAGTTTAACCATTGTCTTAGTGACCATGAGTTGGTGAGACCAAGCAATAGGAAGCACAAGTTTGTGCGTGGAGCTTGTGAGAGGAAGGTGCGCCAAGATAAGATTGTGCACATGTTGTAGTGAGATAGATAGAGATAGTGTAGAGGTTGCTCGGGCTTGAGTAAAGCATTGTAATATCTCATGTTTTTTGATTAATGCAATCTATAGATAGTAGGGGTTTCTAGTCGTGGATTTCCCTAGAAAATTATTGTGTTATGTGCGATTGAATTCTTTCTCTTATATGATTTGTGATTTCATCGATAGTTTATTATTTCCACTGATTAGTAGAGTAGATTCAAGTCTTTTGTTTTAGAAAATTACAATTAGTAGTTAGAATCTACAAGGAATTTCTACATGTTATCAAAGCTATATTTGTAAAAATTTCTACACTTAACATGTGGTTCTCTAACATCCACCCTTTTTGCAATGGTTGCAATGGTTCTTCTTCCTCTATACTTTCTTGACCTTCCTTGAATGGCTATCTTGGGTGTGGTTTTGGCGAGGAGAGCTTGGCTTAGCTCTTCCTTTGGAATCTTCGCTATCACTAGAAGTTGGTGATTTGATCTCAACATCCTGCATTTACTCGAATTTGTCACTTGAAGACTCTCTTGTGTCTTCCTTTCTGGCATAGTGATGCAGGAAAATTCACCTCTTCCTTTGAATTCACTTTCTCTAGATCACACAATAAATCACTTCATCATCAAGCCTTGAATTTGTTTTGCAAAAATATTTCATATAAAAGGTTATACTTCACTTAAAGTGAATTCTGAAGCATGCACATATTAGAACTATTATTAGTCACATAGATACACCAAACAATTTAAGAACATAATGAAAATTCATTTCATTAATAAAATCATGTACATATAGTTACAAAATATTAGTTCCTCTCTTGGCCTTATATCACATTTATTTGTAGGCTTACAATAAATAGAATTAAGAAATATAATCTATTTTCTAAATCTTAAAAGCACCATAAATTACTCATAAATCACTCAATAAATCAACTTTTCCTAAATCTTAAAATCACTCATTGATTTATTCCCTAAAGCTCTCATAATATATTCATTGATTTATTCCCTAAAACTCTCATAATTTATTCACTAAAGGTCTCATGATTGATGCCATAACTCTATCATGCTATTCAAGGAAACTTTTCTTTTGACTTATGGAAAAATCTCTCCTAGCCATAGCTTTTCTAAAAGTATTCTAAAATAATTAAATGAAATTAAGAATATTTACAAATAAGTAATTAATTCCTTTACAATTTTGAAACCCCTTTTGGAGTTTTCTTTCAAAAATATTGATGGATTTGAAGCTCTAATGTTCCTACATCAGACTCCCAAGGTATAAATAATTCATGACCTCCTGGTCATGTGTGATTGATTGTCAAATCCTCCTAGATCCTAAACTTTGTATTGTAACCGATCACCTCCTTCTTTGCGTTGCTTCTCTACTATTGTTTTCATTGTCTTCTTCAACCTTCTTGGCTTCCAAACTTTATTTTGTAATTTTCCACTCTCTTTTCTAATGTACTATTGTAAATTCATATTCCTTTTCCAATTGATTATCCTTCTTACATTAGTGTGCAATTTATCATGCACTTTCATCATCAGTATTATCATCTTGTCAATTTCAATGTCCAGTTGATCTCCTAGCTGGTACATGTTGCTCCTCGTTTGTTGAACTTTGTTGTTATTTCTCCTCACTCGTTGTTGTTGCATGATTTCTTCTTTAATATCTGCAAAGTTCTTATTTTTTCTTCCATCTAATTCCTTAAGAACTCCTTCTATGCCCACAAATTTCATGCAGTATTCTCCATCAATCCTTTGATTAATTAACCATTCTTGCAACATCCTTAGCTCTTCTTCAAAATTGGTCAACATTAAGTCTGAATTTTGCTCTTCCTCTTTATTCTTCCTTTGACTATCTCCATGAGCCAAATATTCTTTGGCCTTTGCAACAACATGTTTCTTTAACTGTCTATCAACAATATCTTTATTTATTAATTTATGGTTTTCATCATGATTTTCTTCATGAGAGGATGCAACCTCATCCTCTTATCAAAATTAAATTTCTAATTTTGTCTTCCTTCTATGCCTTGAGAAGAAATTTATTTTTCATCTTCACCTTCATGATAGCTCTAGGTGATTTTCCATTACCATTCACAAAGTAACCTACAACCATACACAAAATATCAATTTAAAAAATATTTGTATTTTAAACCCCTTTTATCTCCTCTATCAACACATCCACATGCTGATATGAACTATCCAAGTAGTTCATGAGGCTTGCAAAAATCCCCTCATCTTCATTCTCACCAAGAAATGGTCCTTTCTTTGGTTAAAAATGTACACTTTCTCTTTCTCACTTTCTCCAAGCATCTTTAACCAATCTATGATCAGATGCCTCATCCATCTTCTTTGAATTCGTGCATGCAACTTTTTAACCGACCTTTTAAATTCATCTTAAAAATCCATCCACATTTATGGTCTTCAGCTTCTTGTTGTAGCAACTTTATAAGTACATCTAACTCTACTTTAATCTCAAAGATTTCTCTATTAAATTCTTCATCACTCATTTTCTTCTTGATGTCTTTTGCCTTGAAATCATCTTTCCTTTTGTTATGGATTACACCTAAACCTTTTTCATGACTCTCTATGGTCATCCTTCTCTCTATCTTTGTGAGCTTCTCCATTCTCGACAGTGAACTGCAACCAAGCCTCTCCTTTGTAGCAAGTATGCTCTTCTTGCTACTGAATAACTCATCAAGCTTTCTTCACTAGCTTGACCTTTTAGTGTTTCCTCTGGTTCTCTCCTTAGAAAATTCTCTTGGAAATTATAGCCACACTTACTATAGAAATTCCCTCGTACAACTTCTACCCAAATAATACTTGTTGGAAGTTGTCCTTCTTCTAGTTGTAATCCTCAATTCCAAAGAGTGACCTTGGCTCCGATACCACTTGATCCTGGAAAATACACCTCTTCTTGGAAATTCACCTTCTCTAGGTCACACAACAAATCACTTCATCATCAAGCCCTTAATTTGTTTTGCAAGAATCTTTCATATAAAAAATTATATTTCATTTATAGTGAATTCTAAAGCATGCACATATTAAAACTATTACTAGTTACATAGATACACCAAACAATTTATGAACATAATGAAAATTCTTTTCATTAAGAAAATCATGTCCATACAATTACAAAAATATCCATTCCTCTCTTGGTCTCATCTCACATTCATTTGGACATTATTTCTCATTTCCCATAGGCTTACAATAAATAAAATTAAGAAATGTAATATATTTTCTAAATTCTAAAATAACTCTGTAAATTACCCATAAATCACTCAATAAATCAACTTTTTCTAAATCCTAAAATCACTCCCTGATTTATTCCCTAAAGCTCTCATGATTTATTCACTAAAGCTCTCATGATTTATTCCATAAATCTATCATGTTCTTCAAGGAAACTTTGCTTTTTCCTTGTGGAAAAATATCTCCTATCCATATATTTTCTAAAAACATTCTATAATAATTAAATGAAATTAAGAATAATTACAAATAAGGAATTATAATTCCTTTACAATTTTGAAACCCATTTTGTAGTTTTTTTTTCAAAAACACTAATGGATTGGAAGCTCTAATGCTCCTGCACCATATATCCCAATCTTTCATATTGATGTAATTCCACCACTTGGATGGGATTCAAAATTCCTTGACCATTAAATCCTAGGCCCTTTTCTTCATATCCCATCTTATTCATGAGCTTCGAACAAATACCTGTAGTATGCCTTTCACATGCACCAAAATCATCATCATAACGATAACATGAAATTGAAGAATCATTGTTTACCCTCAGTTTCCAATTCTAGAACAGGTGAGGATAACTTTGCTAAAGCCTTTGTTTCAATTCAACTTTTCCAAGGCCTAATCCATGGCTTGTAACTAAAGTTGCAATATCTGCTTCTCATCTTTTGCTTCTTGTATTTGTCTCCTCAATTAACATTCTCTACTTGAATACTTTGGATAATCTACTCATTTTAAATATGAGAAGAAGATGATGAAGAATAAAATTCACTTGAATATGGGGATGGAGGTTCTCCTTCATTTATCAAAGCATTGTCCTCTGCTCTACCTTTCTTCTTATATTCCTTCTTTTCCAATTTCTTCTCATGATCTGCAAACAATTTATCTACCATGTCTGCCACCCTGTTGAAAATTTAATGGAAAGCTTTGTTTTTCTCTATTTTCCTTTCTCTTGTTGCACGTCCAATCTTTGGTTATCATTCACACTTTCAATTCACATCAGTGAGAAGGCCTCTCCAAAACCAAACTTGGTATGGTATTCCTTTAATACCAGCATTAACCAAGATCTTTTCTTCGGTTGATGTCAGAAAAATTGCATAAGAGAGCATGTAAAAACCATGTATGCAAACACTTAAAGATGAAGCAACATAGAGGAGACCATAAAGACAAATGCACATAATGTTTGATAACAAAGTTCATCCAAATTAGACTATGTCTTCAAACCCTGCTTCAATAGTGGGGAGGTAGCTTCATTCATCTCATCAAAAGGAAAGACAAGTACATGGAAAAATACATCATTATACCTCCATTCTTGGGACTAACTTGAAATTTGACTCCTCAAATGAAAATAATCACAACACCAATAGGTCCATCTCATCCTCTTGAGACTTTTCACTGTAGACATGACCCATATCTGAAAGGTGCATTATTGTCTCAAACTTTTTTCCCAACAATTAATGATGGAGGTGGGTTTTTGCCATGACCTCTGAAATATGTTACTTAGATGAAAAAATTGACTACACCATTGTAATCATTGTGAAATTATGGATAAAATGAGTATATACTCACTATAATCCACCACCATCATTTTTGGACCCTTAGAGTATTCAAGATTCCACAACAATGAGAATATACCTAAGAGACTAAGGAGTCTGAAGCTACAAAATAGCATATGCAATTGATATAGGAAACAAAATATCAGTTGTATTATTATGACAAAAAGGAAAGTGCATAGCGTTGTAGGTTTCCTTCAACGTGTCTGGTTCCAGCACCACTATTAGCATCTCATGATTCACCTCAAACAATGGAAGTTCAAGGCTTCTTCCTCTTTTCTCCAAACCAAACAAACTACAAACTTATTCTCCCTTTACAAGTGCAAACTAGAAGGCTAAGGCTATCAACATTTTTGCAAATTATTCTAGCCCTTTCATTAGATAGCTGAGGCTGGAATAGGAGAAGTTTATATAGCTTGAGAGAGGAGACATGGATCCTATTATGATGGGAGAGGTCTTATCCCTTTTGGTTTGTTCCGTTTTAATAGGGGAAAGGAGCCCAAACCGTCTCTTTCGGCTCTATCTCGACCAACCATTTACCAGACTTCCGTTCACGAAGCCTCTAGACCTGGAAGCTTTGACTCCATTTTTAAAAAATTCCAAAAGAGGATCGGCGTCGGTAATGGATGGGTACCAACTCTGATCGGCTTTGGCTTAGTGTTAGACTCTGTAAATTAGTGCGGGGAAGAAACTAAGGGATAGCGTCGGCCATTAAAACTGAGTTTGAAGGAATATTCTTGGGAAATTATGTAAGAGGGAAATGTTTTGCAGATGAAGAGGGATGTAAAGACATGTTCTTCATGATAGGAAAACACATGAGGTTCACTATATATGTCCTCCAAGATCGAGGGATGGGGAGTACAGGGATAGTGACAAAATTTTGTGTAACAGATGCCCCCTAAAGCGTGAAGGTCGAACAAGAGTGAGGGGTGAAATTATTTACGAGTAGATGTGTGGAACCAGAGACTGTCATTAGAAAACCTACAAGAAAGCATAGATACATATACATCACTGAGATCTTTGATAAACGATACATGAATCATGGAATGGATGCAACCATCCAGAAAAAGATCATGTAAATGGATCCAAGGTATGCGCACCACCATCTAGTAAGAAGGATCATATCTAACCCAAGCTATGGTCAGAGCCATCCAATAATGAGAAGGATCACATATAATAGATTCACGGTATTGTTACTGGGAATAGTGTCCACTCGGATGCTGCTATTCCCACTAAGACTGGTAGATATCTTAGAAACAAACAAGTAAAGTCTACTTTCATTTTCCTTTATGAAAATAGATAAGAGGGGAACTAAGGAGACCAACCTTAGTCTTGCGCTTGATTTCCTCTCCTTCCTGATAGAGCTTTGCCACTTCTTCTTCGTCTACCCAGCTTCAAAGAGCACCTGTGGAATCACAACAACATACTACTATTGAAGAACAAAGATCTATATTCATAAATAACACAGGACTAGATGTGTGTTAACCATACAAATGCATATATAAGTAAACCTACAAGAATATGGAGGAAAACTTCAATAGCTTTATTAAGATGAAAAGTAGCAAGAGGATTACAACCATATGTTCTGACCCAGCATCATCCTCCAGCTAGAAAGTCCTTCTTCACCTCAATTAAAGCTTAGATCACCCAACACTATGTATGTACACTAGAAGACCAACAACACTTCTCTATAAGATACAAAATTCCAGCCTCCGGATCTCTGTGATGAGGGATCCATATATAGATGATTGAAGGGAGGTGAGTCATATTCTGGGGTCTTGATGAGTGTCCTCTCTCTGATAGTTCCTGCTTCCACTTGGAGAATGGTGATCTCTTACTCATCCCTGGTCGAAAACAGAGAGGCAAGTGTTAGAGGGGAAGCTTTTGGAAGATTCCATGATCTTTCACCTCACATTTTGTCCCTGCCATTTGTCCATTCTCGAACATCGCACCCTAAAAAGGAGCCATTTAGTATGCATCACACCTTGTACACTGGGAAGGTGATATGCATCACACCCTCTGCACTGGGTTTTCAGTATGGTCCAGTTTTGACCATTTATGAGCATTTTTTAGTGGAGAACTTCTAGGAGATGATGTAATCAGCTGACCTTGTTGCTTTAGGTAGTGAAGCAACACTTTTAGGGAATTAGGAGCCCTCATTTTATGTACATTTATGATTGGGGTTGAAGTTCCCAAAAATGTCTATAACAGTTGCCCCCTAAAGCATGAGGTCGTTAATCTTTTTGATGTTGGGTGAAATTCTTTACTATGAGGATCCGAAGTTTTTTCGAGCTGGGAGGCGACCTGTAATAAGATACAATACCATACATTATTTTGACAACATTTTTTCATGATCTAGCTGAGGCGGGAATTCCCATGCTCAACTTTATAAATTCATTTTCATGTACATAGGACCGAATATTGTCTGTGTGAGAAACTGATGATTTGGACTCATCATCCTTTGATTTGGATGATCATCTGTTTGGCAATGATGTACAATTGATGTCTTTATATTCCTGAATATATCACAACCCGAATGGATGAAAATAGATCCGGGGTCTTCAAAACTCGTTCAATCTTCACTCGGAGTACAATTTGATCCATGTAAAAAATGTTCTGGAGTCGAACATGGAAAGACATTTCTTGATTACCAACCAATGATCTAAGTTGTTAACAGGTGCAAGAGGAATCACCAATAATGACTTTGACCCTCAAGGTACTACAGTAGAATTCACGCGGTGTGAAAAAGGACTTGGCATCGAACACCACGTAAAATCTCTCGGTCGAAGGCCATTGATGTAAACCTGTCGCCGAAAGTGAGAAACTTGCCATTGAGGCATGAAAGCTTCAAATTACTGAAAGGGTTGTTCCTAAGTCAACTTCTTGTATAATGAGCTGATGTCGACAAGAAGTGACCCGTCGTAGGAGGGCCTTAATGAATCCCACATCAACAACATGGAACGAAGTAAATGATTTTGGAGGTGAAAACAATCTGACGATACAGGGTTCAGGGTGGCGGTCATGAAGGAATGGAGCATGAATGTATTGCAGTGGGTGAGACACAGGCGAATTGTCTGAATGAATTCTCTTGAACATATCGGAAACACTGACGATGGATTGGTAGCATTAACCCCAAAGATGGATGGTGTGATGGACCAATGGTGATGACTAGTGAACGGAACAACCCAACCTGGCATGGATGTGGAAGGAAAGTGTCATGTTCAAGAGTGACTTGCTACCAATAAAGCTTTTTCAGGTTTTCTTCCCAATTTTCCCCAGTCATTGCTGACTAGTACCTCTTTATTTTTGTCAAGCTTGAGGAGGATAACATATGCTTTTTCTATAATCCGCCCTTTGGGCGAACCTGTCGCTATATTTTAGCGAGCCTAGCGACAGCGAAACTCGTTCTCGTCCATGTGGACGAGTTTGTCGCTATTTGGTTTTAACGAGTTTAACGACAAAGATAACTCGGTCCCTTTCAATTTTAGAGATTTTGAAAGGAACAAAAAGGAGACTCCAACGATTCTTTTTCGTCATGTAATCCCTTAAGCTCAAAAAAGAGTAAAATAATACAAAAGGGATGAATTTTCGATATTTTTAATGAGCCGAACAAGACAAGCGCTCAATCTTTTTGTGTAATAATCCCTCAGGTCCAAAAAGATTAAAATCTAGAGGAGGGATAACACTTCCGATGACTTTTAACGAGCCATAGAGACCAATCGCTCGGCAATATTGTCATATTTTACGAGTCAGTTGAAAAGAGCTTAAAGGAGACTCGTTTTCGAGGAACGAGCGATGGTTTCGGGTAGCATCTGATTCCAGGTAAGGTTTGGAATTATCCAATCACGGCGGTGTCACAAGGATGGCTAATAGAATCACTCTTCGCAAATGTTTGTCGAAGGGGTAAACAATCATGTGGGGGTGAATGATTGGCTAAAAATAGAGTGGAGGTGATGATGAGAACACGACCAAGGCTCAAAAGCTGGTGATAAGGCATTCACAATGGTTATTTACTGGTTCATTTTTTAATGAGCTTAAACACTGGGGAAACATTTGCTCGTGACTTATGTTTATTTTTTAACGAGCTTGAACTATGTGCTAAAACTGCTCGTGGGGGTTTATTTTTTAACGAGGTTGAACCCTACGGTAACACTGCTCGCCAGTCGTATGATAAGGATGTCTCATTCAAGGTACCATTTTGAAGAGGCTTGCACCTTTTGAAGCTTTGCCTTGAATCCTTTCTTTATGAAAGCTAGGAAACGACCACCCTTACGGGTTTAAAGGGTTAGAGGTCCTACAAATTTAAAAAATAAATAGTTGCTCTTCGCTTGCATGCGAAAATGTTTGCATGCCCCTAGGTATAGCGAAAAGTTTCCAGGTTACCATGAAAGTTCCCCGCGAAGCAGACCGAATGCTTTCATGGCGATGTCTACCAAAATAGACAAAGGGGACTGGTGCAAATGCATGCCACTCAGCATAACCTTAACGAAGGTATCTTATTCCAGCCTAATCCCATTTTCCTGTGAGGACGAGTGTGTCAGACTAGTCATATATCCCTCGTGGAAACCTTCTCTATACCCAAGTTTTTCCTGCCAAAACAGACTAGGGTGCATGCCCCCTGGGTTTCAGTCACATCCTCCTGAATCACTCACGCTCATTAGGTGGACGGACTGGAGATCGATGAGACATTCCTTGCGTGAAAAGACCATTTAAGGATGGCATTTGACTATTTGCGATGTGTGAACCGGGGAATGACATTTGGTCCATGAGCTTGGCCATTCTGCCTTCGTGCGGAAAACACATTACTCTAAAGAGTGAGGAGACGATGGCTCCCATGCAATAAATATAGTCATGTCCA
>APFE031732889.1:135448-160447 GCA_000404065.3 Pinus taeda
CTTCTGGGAGATGATGTAATCAGTTGACCTTGTTCCTTTAGGCAGTGAAGCAACACTTTTAGGGACTTAGGAGCCCTTCGTTTATGGACATTTATGATTTTGGTTGAAGTTCCCAAAAATGTCTATAACACTCAAGGAAACACGCAATCAAGGAAGCTCATTTTAATAAAAAGGAGGCTCTGTGGGAAGACAAAACGATTTCAATACCTGAGGTGGTCGACTGTCATGCTCAATACTACACTTGGTCAATCCCTGCAATAAAGGAAGCAACATACATCAGAAAAAATTAATACAAGACTGAGAGCTGGGATCAGAATTATGAAGAGGCAAATAGAGGATTTGAAGATACAAGTAAGCCAGTGAGAAGGACTTCCTTAGCCAAGAAAAATCACACAGCAAGTAAGGCTAAGTCCTAAATTTTGATAATTTACCTTTTTGAAGTTTTCCTTGAAGAATGGTAGCTCTGCATTCAGTTTTGAACAGTTTTAGGGCAGATGAAAAAGACAATTCAAGAAAAGAAATCTCAAGGCAGTCAAATTTTGGCATTAAAACTATGTTTTTGTGATTACATAGCAGTTTCATAGCGCGCTAAGAAACTACTGTAGATGATGCCTAATGCACAGTAGTTTCGTAGCGCGCTACAAAACTGTTGTAGCTGCATATTATAACTCGGTTGACCAATTTTGAGTGACCAAGGGGAAATCTTTTGGAAAGGGAATTCTAGAAAAGGATCATTTACAAAGTGCAAGCATCCAGCAAGGGCAAAACAAGCAGAGGAAAGATATATATGAACTCTAAGCTATTTGTTATAAAAATGATCACAGCTAGTATTGTTCATGATATCTCAAACAACTTTGAAAAGGTTTGTCTTCACACATGTATATGGGAAAGGTCTATAATACATGAAAAACATGGCAGTCCAATATATTTTTGTGTAATCAAAAAAGGATAGCAAGGATAATTGATTTCGAATATCCTTGTGGAGACCAAAAGCAGAAAAACAGGGGCAATTTCCTACTTTCTAGGAGCAGTAAAGAGATGAGAAATTAAGGGCCAGCAAGGAGTTTCAAACATCCACAAAAGCTAAACAGAAGAAGACCATTTGTCAGAGAACGAGTTTGGTTTATAATAAATGCTATTACCGACATGATGTGGAGTTATACTCCTAACCGTCTTAGGTCTCTAGGACTGCTAGTTAGCTGTCATTTGCATTTAATAGTTAGTTTTAATTATCAATTGGTGTCATATTAAGAGGAATTCGAGTTCCCCTCATGTTGGAGGAGGAATCTTAGTTATGTAAAGAGCTCTATATATAGCAGAACCTCTGATGTACAAGGGGTTGGAAAATATTTCAGAAAATCTCTGATATTGTGCTTTATGTAAAGACTTTGTTTTTAGTAATACAATATTTGGCTTTGCTTCTCAGGAATCAGAAGGAATTCAATGTTTTGAATGTCTTGTATTGTCTTTTTCCTGTTATCTACAGTGGTATGAATGTGTGATTACTTAGAAATCACTAACAATGCTCTAATTTCCTTCATGCATTTGTAAACTGTATTGGTCCTATGTGTATCTGGTGTGTTCTACATATGTTGGATTCTAAATGCCCTAACTTCTATGTAAAGCTAACCTTACTGTCAATACTAAAGCATATCTGACTCCATAAGCCCAATGGATACTTTCTAATTGTGTTTCAACCTCTTATACTTGTTCATTTGTTTCATAGAGTTAGCCATCTTATTCATTATCCAAATATTTAATCTTGTGAGAGAGCCCTCTCAGGTTGGGGAGGCTAAGCCTCAGCCTAAAGTAGGTTTGAAAAAGTTACACAAGGTCTGCCTGGTCAGCAGCCTATCTGGGCTAGGTTTTGTGATAACAAAATAAACCAAGAAAACAAAACCAGAGCTTCCAGAGGCCAACCCACCTCAACCTTCAACTAGTGATTCCACCTTTCAATCGGACATCACTAGCCATCACCAAATCAGTCTCTATCCAAGCTATCTAGGGCTCTAGATCATTTGTTCCAACTTGAATTCCAGCACTAGTAACTCAACCCACAATTGTCATCGGGCTCTAGAGCATTTGTCCAACTAAGGATTAAAGGACTAGTAACCCAAACCACCATGGTTTCAAGAGCATTTTTCCAAGCAAGGCTTCCAAGAATATTAACTCAACCTAAGTTGTTACAGGGCTTCCAGAGCATTTTTCCAATCAAGGGTCTAGGAACTAACTTAACGCAGAGCCATAACGAACATGAGCACCAACCAGAAAACAAAAGGGTAAAGCCTACAACACCATGGCTATCCAGGAAATGGAAAGGCTAGGAAAAACCACCATCAATATAGGAAATCCTCCATGCCAATGATAGATCATAGCCAAATAACCACATGCATATAGCATGCATGCCAAAACTAGCACGGAAATCATACATGCAACTTTGTACCTGCAAAGAAAAGTTATTGTAGTTGCTGATCCCGCAACCTTGGAAGCCTCAAAAGCCTTTCTATCATTGAGGCCTCTATTTTCTTCAATTTCCAGTATTTTTCCTTCATTTTCCTCCTCACATGCAACCTGTTACCTTTCACCTTCCTTTTCTTCTATTTTCCATTATTTTCATAAATAGAATGCTAATAAATGCTTCATGCCTTTCCAAATCCATTGTCATTGCCTTCGCCAATTTCCATAGCCATTAATTAATCACAAGAAATCCCCATCACTATGCTTTTTCCCAACATTCAGCTTGGAATATGTATCCCATGACCTTGGTTATTATTTTTCCTTTATTAACTTTATTACATGGATTTTTAACTTGGGGTTGTTACAACTCTTACCTTATCTCTATTCACTGATGTTAACCTTTCTACTTCAACAACTAGTTTATCTGTTATAACTAGGCATAAATTAAGTTGAGATTTCAGGACCATCATTCTTTCATAATCATTGTCATCTTGAATATTTGATTCATCATAGTTAACATCAAATCCATCTAATGCATAATTGAGAAATAACTCACATTCATTCATACCTTCAGATCTACCTTGTTGCATCACATCTGGTTCTCCTTCACCTTGATTTTTTTTATTTTTCCTCTTGAACATCAACTACTTCATTTTCACTAGGAGGATGGATGTCATTAGGTTAAGACTCTTTATTTTGTGAGACTTCTTCTTTTTTTTCTTCTTCTCTCCATTTTTTCCACTGTTGTATCCTCCATAAAACAACTAGAATTTGTCCCGTATGTCCTAAGAAATTTCAAATCCATTATCTTCTCAAGATATACTTTGTGAATAGTGTCTTATATCACACAATTAGATTTAGAATTTCATTATTGCACTTGATTTCAGGGAGGGTTCTTGACATAAACTTCAACCACTAGATTTTAAACTTTAGATCCACAAGGTAACAGTTCAATTTTCACCTTTTCACTCCATACATGATAGCTTGCAGCACTGAGAAAATACACACCTTGATGACCCATCAGGATTATTTTTTTACCTATTTCTACCTTTTGGCAGTTAAGTTGCACTTGAAGACACCCATTTTGATACCAATTGTTGGGAACTTGACAATACTAAGAAGGGAAGGGTGGATCAATATTGTGCACAATGGATCATCTTAACCGCTTTTTAACCTTTCTTTAAAATATTAACTGAATCATTCACTAATAAACTGCACAACATATAACAAATCTAAATGCGAGTATGACCAATGCATGAGACAAACAATACACATGAATAAATAACCATGAGAGAAAACCCCATCAAACATAAGAGGACACTAGGTATTAGGTGGAAACCCTTTTGGAAGAGAAACCACTGCACTCTGTTATCTTCTTCTTCTATTATTAAAATATTTTCTTACATCATTCACTGGCCACCACTAGTGTGCAAGCCCTGACTTACAATGTACACGAGCAACCGCTCGCTCCAACTCACTACTTGACAGAAGCCACCTCTTCCACAACCATGCAAACCACAAACATGATGGAGGCTCCTAACTCTAATAGTTTCTTATTCCATCACTTGAAGGAAGCCAACACTCTCTAAGCAAGCCACCACTTTCCATTCAAGGACACAACCCTCAGACTCTTGTGGACTACCTTTCATATAATTTCAAACAATTTTTTCTTACATCATTCACTGGCCACCACCAATGTTAAAGCCCTTACTTGCGATGTATGTGAGAAACCACTCACTCCAGGACACTAACTAATGGAAGCCTCCACTTCCACAACTATGCATTCTCCAACCTTCTAGAAGCCCCTACCTCTAGTAGTTTCTTAGGTCACCACCTAAAGGAAGCCACCACTCCCCAAGAAAGCCACCGCTTTCCAATGAAGGTCCTAACCCTCAAACTCTTGTGGAATACCCTTCATATATTTTCAAACAATATTGGCTCAGGGTGTGGTGGGTTCCTTCAGGTGGTGGCCTGAGGAAATATTGGAGGTAGGAGCCTACAGTAGGTTAGGGCTTCCATAGTTATGGAAGTGGTGGATTCTATCAGGTAATGGCCTACAATAAGTGGTTGGTCGTGTAAATCGCAAGTTGGGGCTTGCACACTGGTTGTGGCTAGTGAACGATGTAAGAAATATTTGTTTGAAAATATATGAAAGGTGGTCCATAAGAGTCTAAGGGTTGGGGCCTTTAGTGGATATTTGTGGCTTGCTCAGGGAGTGGTGGCTTCCTTTAGGTGGTGACCTAAGAAACTATTGGAGGCAGGGGCCTGCAATAAGTTAGGTCCTACATAATTGTGGAAGTGGTGGCTTCCATCAAGTAGTGGATTGGAGCAAGTAGTTTCTTGCACACATTGCAAGTTGGGGCTTGCACAGTTGTGGTGGCCAGTGAATGATGTAAGAAAATATTTTAGTAAGAGAAGAAGAAGAGAACATAGTAAATTGGTTTTTCTCCCGGAAGGGTTTCCACCTAATATTTGGTGTATGGTGTTTTCTCTCATGGTTATTTCTTCATGTGTATTGCTGATCTCATGCATTGATAATACTTGTGTTTAGATCTGCTATATGTTATGTAAATCTAAAATAATTGTTGGGAAATTGACGATACTAGGGGGGGTGAATCAATATTGTGCACAATGGATCATCTATTAATCCTTTTTTCCTTTTATTTCAACCTGAATCATCAATTAATTAACAACAACACAATATATTTAATAGCAGATAACATATGCAACATAATCACAACACATAAACCATCAATTCACACAAGGACTATATTAGGTGGAAACCCTTATGAGAGAAAAATTTCCATACAGTTTGTCTTCATCTTCTTCTTATTCAAAATATTATTTGCATTAATCACTGGCCACCACTAGTGTGCAAGCCCCAAGTTGCAATGTATGTGAACAACCACTCACTCCATGACACTACTTGACAGAAGACATTGCTTCCACAACTATGCAAGCCCCAATCTGCAACAAATTAGGTCCTGTAGCAGGTTGGGGTCTACATAGTTGTGGAAGTGGTGGCTTCTGTCAAGTAGTGGCTTGGAGATACTGGTTTCTCACGTACATCGCAAGTCGGGGCTTGCATACTGGTTGTGGCTAGTGACTGATGCAAAGGATATTTTTAACAAGAATAAGACAAAAAAATTGTACGATGGTTTTTCTCCTAGAAGGGTTTCCACCTAATATTCAACGTTCTACTATTAAAATACTTTGTTGCATCATTCACTAGTTACCATTAGTGTGGAAGCCTCGACTTGCGATGTACATGAGAAACTATTTTCTCTAGGCCACTACCTAACAGAATCCACCACTTCCACAACTATGCAGACCCCAATCTATTGAAGGCCCCCTACCTCTAATAGTTTCTTAGGTCACCACCTAAAGGAAGCCACCACTCCTAATTAATTGAGCCACCACTTTCCAACAAGTGACCACTTGCCACTGTAGGCCCCAACCCTTAGACTCTTGTGGAATACCTTTCATATATTTTCAAAGAAATCTTTTCTTACATCATTAATTGGCCACCACTAGTGTGTAAACCTTGACTTGTGATGCACTTGAGAAATCACTTGCTCTAGGCCACTAGCCACCACTTCTAGAACTATGCAGGACTTAACCTATTATAGTCCCCAACCTACTGGAGGTCGCTACTTCCAATAGCTTCTCTGGCCGCCACCTAAAGGAAGTCGTCACTCCCTTGGTGGGACACCGCTTGCCAACAAGCCACCACTTACCACTGAAGGCCCTAGCCCTCCATACTCTGGCTTAGCTAGTACACACCAAACCAACATCAATTCACATTTACAACAACTCAAAAATCCTAATTTATCTACTCCATTTTTTCCTTAGCATACACACAGGTTACTATCGAGTAACCTACCATTGAAACTTCACTTAGAATTCCAAAATGCTCCAATGCACACCCAGGCTATACATGACTACACATCTGGATTAATTAATTTTCTATGCATAAGTCTTAAGTCACACCAGAGATGATGCATTCAGTGTCTGCGCTCAACAAATAACTCAACCCCGATCTACTGTGGATATGCACAACACCTTTCCACGCTCTACCAAATAATTTGATCCCAACTCTACCATGATATGTAAACTTGATCAATTATTTTATTTCACACATAGGCATAAACACTGATATGATGATTACACACTATAAAAGTGTGTAGCATCTTCAAATCACACTTCATCGATACTCTAGAATGTATCAACTACAGGGCACATGCATTTTTCCACAATCTAACCTTTAATAAACCCATCACAGAACACATTTAACTTGTACACCCATTTGTCAATATGTAGGATATCACCACTAACACCAAAAATAAATCATCAATACATTCACACATTTTGTATATATTATGATGTATATTTTCCATTACTCATGAAGTTTTAATCAAAATAACCAAACACAAATCTACTCTACTACTCTCCGGACATTAATTCACAATTTAGAACAAAAATCTCAAACTTGCAATAAGAAATCACACACATGCAAATAGTGTTTTTCCTCGAGAAAGCAAACTACTAAAAAACCCTAATGTTTGCTTGCATTAATATGATGAATAGAGATGTATTACAATTTCTTTTCTCAACTTAGAACAACTTGCAAGTGCATAGCCTATCTCTCTACTCACTAAGAAGCTATAGCCCAAATGTAGTCAATTCCTGCCTCTACTTGAGCCCCTATTTCCTTATGCAATTCATTGAGAAATTAGGCCCCTATTGTTTACAAAATTCTTCAAATTGATTGAGCAATTCCCAAGGTTGATCATCAGTTTTCATGCAACATCTATACACTCCATAATGGTCTACAAATGATGTTACACTACCTTGGAATCTCCACCTCAACTCGTTAACTCAAATTCTATGCATGCAATAGCTATTTTGGGATGTTTGATCAATTAACTGGATGATCATTGAGTTTGATTGAAGTCCTACTACACAACTGACCTTCCACTAGTTCCTCCAATAGTTGGAACTAGTTTAACCAAAAACAACTTTGAGATAACTAACTTTGATTGCTACAAATTAGAAATAAAACATGCTTAACTAAAATTAACTCCTCCAACTTGAATTTACTGAGTAAACTAGGTGATGCAATCCATGTCACACAAGCTAACTACATCCAAGTTGTCTGCTAACGTGGAAATTTGGATTTTCTCAATTTAATCAAGGAAAAATCAAATTGAGAATTTCTTGCTACATTTTTCAGCACTCCCTCTCAACAAGAAAGGGATTATAAACCACCCCTATCCTACACCTATGGAACTCGAACTTCCATCTTTAAAATTCCTTTGTCATAATGTCAACATCTTGTTCCTCTATAGGAATCTACTAAAGAAACATTATCCACCTCTGCACACAGTCCCATAAATTCTGATACCAGATATCTATATAGTTGGATCAATCATGAAATACAGGATTATCAGAGAGCTTGATACGAATCTGATTATCACAATAGATCATAGTTGGATCCATCATCTAACCAAACAATCCAACAAGGTATCTTTGTCATCTAGGTTGCTTCGCATGATACTTGACTTGCAACCATGTATTCTGCTTCTACTGAGTTGAGTGCCACAAATCTTTGCTTCATGTTATACCAAGAAACAACTAAGGATGCAACACTAAAAATTCCACCTAATGTACTCTTACGGTCATATGGACTCTCCACCCAATCTGCATCTATGAAGCCATGAAACTTCACTCCCACTATCTTTATGTACCATAGTCTAAACCAAGTAGTGCCTTTGAGGTTCTATAAAACATGCTTAGTCGATTTCCAAAATAATTTGGTTGTCCTAACCATAGCTTGGCTCTAATGGTTGATTTCATAACACATATCTGATCATGTTTTCACAAGATACATGAGTGAACCCACTAGATGTCGATAAATGGTAGCATCCACTTCCTCACTTGAAGTGGAATCCTCCTTCCTTCAGTTGGTTTCTAGGGGTGTTTCCATGGGTTCGCAACCATCCATGCAGAATCTCTGAACTATCTCATTGGCATGCTTTTCTTGAGAGAAAAAAAACTACCCATCGTCTTGCCATGCTTCCAACCTAAGAGAGTAGTGCATGAGACCCATGTCCTTCATTTCAAACTCCCTTCCAAGGTCCTCCTAGAAAGATCTCATCAACTGTGCATCACTAGTTAAAATCACATCATCAACATATAAGACAATAATACGAATTTTACCTTCTACCAATATATGATAGAGTTTTGAATCCGCTTCAATTTTGGTGAAGCCCAAACCAGTGAGTTAACTATTGATCCTGGTGTACCAAGCATGAGGTACTTGTTTTTAGACCATACAATGCTCGATTGAGTTTTCACACATGAGACTCTTGATGAAAAGTAGCAAAGCCTTATGGTTGCTCAATGTACACCCCATCCTCAATAACCCCGTTGAGAAATTTCATTTTTACATCCATCTAGTGGATGTTCCACCCCATCTGTATAGCCAAAGAAAGAATTGATATAATGGATGAGTACCTTGCTACAAGAGAAAATGTATCCTCATAGTCAATCCCCTCAACTTGAGAGTACCCCTTGTCCAAAAATAAGGCCTTATGCTTCTCCATGCTTTCATCTGCTGCCTGCTTCACCTTCAAGATCCATCTCAAACCCAAAACTAATTTATATATTGGTCTTGGGACCACTTCCCAAACATTGTTCTTTACAATGGATTTGTATACCTCCACCATTACATCAACCAATACAATTTTTTCTTTTTTTTTCCTTGAAAGAGGATGATTTAGTCTCTACAAGCTCTGTCATTAGAGCCATGTTGCTGCTGTACCAATTAGGTGACCTTCTCTTCTTGCGTTGATTTGAAGAAGAACCCACATTTTTCCTCCCATCCTACACAAGTCTCTTAGCTTAATTATTTTCTTTCCTTATATGGATGGTTCTGCTTGAGTGCTTGTCTCCCCTCTTTGTTCCTCCATTTTTGGTTGCACCACAACTTCCTGGGTTTACTCCTTTGGAGCTAAAATCTCATCATCTGGTGGGATCTGAAGCTCCCTCTCAAGAGAGCATTACATCACTTTCTCCTCATCAAATTTTAAATCCCTTTGCACAACTGTCATTCTAAGGGATGGCAAGTACACATGGTAGTTTTGGGGAGTTTAAGTGTAACCCACAAATACCCCCATTTTCTTTATCAACTCTAGCTTCTTCTTTGATTCTTTGGAGACATGGTAGTAAAAGAGGCTCCAAAAATCATGAAGGGCGACACATTTGACTTTCTCCCCAAGAAGATCTCCTTTGGTGTAATCATGCTTAGAATCCAATGAGGACTCTAGTTCTGAAAATAGAATGATGTGTTGCATGCATTAGCCCACAAATACAGATGAAGGCCTTGGTCATTCAACATCGCCCTCGCTACTCCCACAATGCTATGGTTCTTTCTCTCAGCCAACACATTCTGTTGTGTGTTATGGGGTGTTGTCAACTCTCATTGAATGCCTTCTTTTGAATAAATTTTTTAAATTCATTTGAAATTTACTCACCTCCATTATCGCTCCTAAGGGCCTTCACCTTATTTCTAGTTTCTTTCTCATCTAATGCCTTGAATTATATGAACTTGGAGAATGTCCCATATTCCTTCCGCATGAAGGAGATACAACACTTCCATAAAAATTCATCAATAAAAATGACAAAATATTTGTCTAGTAGCAGAGGCTGTCGAGAAAGTTCCACACACATCAAAGTGGATCCTTTTAAGGACTACATGTGCTTTGCTGTCCCAATCATGGAATGTGGATTTTGTGTACTTTCCCAAAGTACATCCTCTGCATACATGTTGTTGCTCAAGTGCTCCTTTAGGGAGGCCTATGGTTATCTGTTGTATAATCTTCAGGGTGCCATGATGAAAATGGCCAAGTCTTCTGTGCTAAATTTCATTGACATCAAAACTCTACACCTTCTCCTCCTTTGTGCTTAATGCAACACAATATTCCCCATCTAGCTTAATAGGTTCTTCATATGAACCTTGATTTGCTTCACATGTCCCGTGACTATTTGTCTCAGGAATTCTTTTGCTTTGTTGGAGATCACATCATAACCATGGTATTCCAAAACTGCTATACAGATGATATTTTTCTTTAGGCCCGAAACAAACATGACATCCTTGAGCCTAAGGGGAGCCTGACTCCCTCTGAAAGGTGACCATACCAATCCTGATCACGCTATACCTTCCATCATCCCCCATCTCAATGTGCATATGCAAGTATTTTTTCCTTTAAGTCACTGAAAAAATGTCTACACTTTATCATGTGGAACGATGCACCTGAGTCCAAGTACCACACGCTCCCTATTGTTGCCCATGCATGTAATGAGGGTAAAGTCAAGCTCGAACTATGAAGCTAAGGATTCACCTACCACTCCTCTTTAGGTCTTCCTTATTTCATTTTTGTGTGGACACTTTGTGGCATAGTGCCTGAATTCATGACAATGGAAGCATTTAATTTTGGACAAATATTTCTTCTTGCCCCCTTGACTGGATTTTGGTTTGGATTGAGATTTCTTCACTTTTCCCTTCTTTTCCTTTCCAACCAATGTAATTTTTTCTTCATCCTTTCCCTTGGATGAAGTCTCGTCTCTGGTATTATGCATTATTTCCTCCTATACCAGATCGGACCATAAGCGCTCCCAATATAGTAGTTTATCCCTCCCGTTCACTGAATCTTGATAGATATGCCAACTCTTGGGAAGGCCTGGAAGGGTTAAGCTTACCAAGTATTCTTCAGGAACATTAACACTGACCCTGCCAAATTCGTCACAACATTGTGTGAACTTTCTGAGATACTATGGAATAATTTCATTCTTCTGCATGTTGATACTTCAAATTTTATCCTTGAGCACCCACTTCTTGTGGTCACTATTATTCTCGAACAATCCGGTTAGTGCTTTCCACATTGCGAACAAAGTTTATTTTCCATGGCTATTTGAGATGATGTGATCTCATACTCCCTCCACGATTATTCTCATAGCCTTAGCTACATATTTCTTCCACTAAGCAAGGTTTTGGGCATCCAATTTTGGTGGTTTTGCGACATTTGTCTTGATGTATTCCAGCAATCTATTGTCATCCAATACCACTTCCATGCGATCCTTCCATGCCACAAAATTAGAGGTTCCTTCCAAGGCATACTCTAGCCTTAATCCATTGAAGGCCATCTTCTCAGCTCAGAATAAATCCTACTGAACTAAACTCCAAATTCGAACCTCTTAAGAAACAACTTCGAAATTCCTGCTCTAATTTGAATCTTTCTATGATACCATGTAGAAATTATGATGTCTATTTGCAAGTACTCATGAATTTTTTGTTGGGCGTTTGATGGAGTATAGGTGGTTTTGTAAGTTTTCGCATTGATGTTAACCAAGGGTCATCATGATGATTGGGTGTTTGGATGGAACTCCATGGTAGCTGCAGGCTTCTTGTAGAGAATCATCATAGTAGTAGGCTTACTGAAGAAGCCATAAGATGATGATCATGGTAGTTGGTGTTCAAATGGCCAAAGAGTTAATGTGCAGAGAATTTTACAGTCACCTTCCAAATAGCAGAAAGACTCAAAGCCTATATCGGACCCTCCCCATTAGAAAGTTCTCTGAATAACTTTCCAACTATATGTGGAAGTCCAAAACTGGATTCCTGCATCAAAATTTATGGTCTGCTAACGTTTCAAGGATTAAACCCTCAGGAAGAAAAGAGTATTGATGATCACATTGACAATCACATTTTAGAGGTTTAAAGCATCAAGAATATCGGCAATCTCATATCAGAGGTCAGGAAAATCAGTGCATCACAACATCAAAGGTCCACAGAAATCGGTGATCACATACCATAGGCATAGAGGTATCGAATACCACATATCAGAGGTCCTAACATATCAGATCATCGAGACATCAGAAGGACAATGAATCAAAGAATAAAAAATTCTTGAGGTGACAACCTTTAAAAAGTTGCGATATGCATAATGTGTTGATAATGTTAAAAGCTGCTAGGTAACTCCAATAAATATTAACAAAGGACTCCATCGCAAAACCAAAGGTGGATGGGCCCTTTTCTCTCTCCTCTAGCAATACATGTGGTGGCATATGATTGGTCCCAATAATCTACAGTGTCATCTGATGTCAGCTTGACATGGTGGTATGATAGGACACGTGGCAGACAATTTTGGCATTTTGAGGAGCCTAAGGGGGAAAATTTGGGAGATACTTGTCACCACTTAGGAAGTGCCACATGGAGTGATGATGTCATAGTAGAGTTTGAGTATGTTGACATTTTATAACAATTGTTAATTGAAAAAGTGTTGATAAGGGAGCTCTGATATTAGGTCTGGCACATGGTCGAGAAGGAATTATAGAACCAAGGGTGTTAAGCTCTCAATAAAGGAAAAATGGCCCTCGGGCAAGAACAAAATGCCCTAGCACCTTAAGGCTAAGCCTCTGGTCACCGCACCCAGTCCCATGGAGGAAAATAGAAGGGGCTAAACCAAAAAGGGCCAAGGACATCAAAACATGTTTCTTTCATAATATATTTTAAGAATAAAGTTTCGATAAGGCAAAGCTATGATATAGCACTATGGTAATATATAGGACATATTGGGCATTGATAGTGTGACACAGAGAGTTAAATGTGTATGGCTCGACAACTGCAAGATTGAATGTGGGAATAAAGGAGTTGGTATCAGGAGTAATGGTGACTATCAAAGAAATGATGGGCTTGTCTCAATGTTGGAAGAAATCCATCTCTCATATCCTGTGCATGTATTATAGAAATAAATGAAAAACAGAGAAGCCATGTGGAAGTACAATCAAGTTATGTGATCCATGAGTAGGCATGGGGAGTCTTAGTGGAGTGTGCAGGTGGGCTAAGATTAAATTCTCAACATGGAGAGTCAGACAGTGAGATGATGAAGTGAACGAACCCCATTCTTAAGTTTTAATGCAACGACAAAACTTTTAAAAAGTGATGCAATAGAAGAATGGAGTGTCATTCCAAGAGTACACTCTCAAGCAATGTGGATGGCAACAGAGACAACATTGAGCTCAGTGCAGCATAGGAAAAAAACTCAAAATGTCCATTGAGCTACTGGGGTTTTTGTGTATGTGTTGAGGAGAGTTGAGTAGACGTGTGAGAGTATTGATTTGTGGGTGAAGCACATAGTGGTAGTGAGGTTGAAGCACCTAAGAGGACTTTGTCTATTAGCATAGCAAGAGTAGTAAGAGTGTTGTGTGGAGAATGGTGAGGGTAGTGTTGAAGAGAAGTCAGTGAAGAGCCCTTGGCAGTGAAGGCAAAGTACAGAGGAAGTTTTGCTGAGAGCAGCAAGAGGAGATCTACTGCAAGTGAGCATAGAAAGGAGAGTGAAAAAGTTGAATCTGCAGACAACCATTTATTGGTATTTTACTTGTATACTTGTATGCCTCTGTTTTCAATTTGAAAATTGTATGAAATAGTAGAACAATGGCAAGGGCAGGTTGGTGCCTGCATACTAAAGTGGTTGGTGCCTCTTGGAAAGTTGGTGCTTGCTAACCAAATGTAGTTTGGTGCCTAAATACTAAAGAGGTTGGTGCCTCTTGGCAAATTGGTGCTTGCCAAACAAAGGGGGTCGATGCCTCCTGTGAGTGGGTGCTCACGAACAAATAGATGTAATCAAGTGGGTGCTTAATTTACATCATAAACAAACAAAAAATTGGCGGTTTTTTCCCTCTAGGTTTCCACGTGAAAAACATTGTGTTATATGTGTGTTGCTCATGTGATTGTTATTTGAACATGTGTGTCTAAAGTATTATTGGTTCACTGTTTTGTGAATGAATTCTCTCAAAAGTTAAAGAACATAAGAAGGGACTATAAGCATAGTAATGAAAAGTTTTTTTTTTTTCTTAATTACTGATTCAACCCCCCCCCCCCCCCCCCCTCAACATTTCTGTATTCCAACAATTGGTATCAAAGTCGAGGTTCCTTCAACAAGAATTTAAACACTAGAAGGTGGATCTATAAGGAATTATGTCTAGGCAAGAGATTCAAGAAGCTTACTTAAGTATAATACTAGTCTTTGATGGGACCAACTATGCTTTTTGGAAAGTGAGAATGGAAGCGTGTCTTATGTCCCTAGGAGTAGATGTTTGGACTTCAATAATAGTAGGCTATAATGTCTTTGATATTCCTCCCATTGATGCAGATGGAAAAAAAACTATATCTGAGCAATGGTAAATCTAAGCATTCCATTCTCACTGGTCTTAGTCAATCGGAACTTGTAAACATTATGCATTTTAAGTATCCTAATGAAATGTGGGTAAAACTCAACCAATGTCATGAACAAGATGACAAAGTCAAGCAAGTGAAACTTCAACCTTTCAGAATGAGGTTTGAAAGCTTGAGAATGAATGAGAATGAAATCATAGCAGAATACTTCCTCAGAGTTGATGAAGTGATTAATACGATTATAGGACTTGGTGAAGAAGTCAAGGAAGAGATGATCGTTCATAAAATATTGAGATCGCTACCCATGAGATTTAATGCCAAAATCTCAGCTATTGAGGAAATGACTAATTTAAAGGATCTCAAGATGCATCGGTTGCATGGTACTCTCACAACCTATTAGATGAGAGTAGGAATAGAAACGTTTGAACCAAAGGAAGTGATTTTCAAAGTATCTAGAAAAGGCATGGAGCACAAAAATCATCAAGATTGATCTAGTTGTGAATTTGATCAGGAGTTGGCTCAACTAGCCAGAAAATTGAAGCGTAGCTCAGGAAAATATAAAGGGAAGTTTCCCTTTAAGTGTTTTTAGTGTGGAAGAGTTGGACATTTTTCTTCCAATTTCCCTTATAAAGAAAAGGCTAAAAGGGAAGAGGATCTACAATTTGGAAAAAAGTCTTAGATACATCAGAGGAAAAAGACCTATAAGAAGAAGGGCTTCTACTATGAAGAAGATAGCTCAGCATCAGAGTCAGACTTTGAAGACTCATCAGAGAATGAATCAGGTAAGTATCTTCTTATGGCCTTTGAAACATACTCCAAGAAAAAAGGTGTTATGGACTTTGAAGAGGAAGAAGAAGAAGAAGAAGGAGTGTTATAACTTTAAGGGGAACTTATCAATGCCCTCAATGAATTGAAGAAAGCAAGGAAGAAGAATAAGAAGTTGAGGGAACAATTACAACTTGCAGAGGAAGGTATGTATGACTTTGATAATAAGGAGTATGCCTATTCAAGAGAAAATATTGAAGAAGTTATCAAGAGCAAGGACAATCTAGTCATTTTATTGAAAGAAAATCAAGGAAACTGTGAGAGAGTGGAAGAGGAGAAAAAGCAATTGAAATTGGAGGTTCTCAAGTTAAAAAAGGATGCAAACTCATAGATATGCAAAGATGATGTTCTATCTTTGAAAGTAGAGCTAGAGGAGGCCAAACGAAAAGAAGAGGTTCTTCAAGACCTGATTCAATAATGGGAAGAGAACTGTCAGAGTCTTGAAGTAGAGGTTGTCTCTCTGAGAACTGAATTTGAGAAAACAAAGAACGAGAAGGATCTAAATGAAAATTTTGCTGAAGGACAAGGAAACTAGATCAAATCTTGAATATTCAAACGCCTTTAGGAACCAAGACCAGTCTAAGATACTCTAAGACACATGAATATTCTATTGGGAAGATAAACTCTATGTCTTCAAAATTCGAAGAACCACATATCCATGGGAAGATGCATCATGAAATAATGAATGAAGACAAAAGAGAAATCAGACAAAGAGGAGATCATCAAAGGAGAACAAATAAAAAAAACTAGACAACTAAGGTATTTTCCTACTCTATCTCATAATTATTTTAACAATAGGCATGCCTATTTGTTTTATGGTCACTTTTATAGGTTTCATATCTTTGGACGTAAATCAATTGATTGTAGAAGGACCAAAGTTGAAAGAGGTAAAAATCCCAAATGTAATACGCATTGGACTTCTAAGTCTCAAAATTCCTCTCTTAGAAATCAAAATGTCTTCTCTCCCTTACTAAGTGAAGTTGAATTCTTCAAATGTAATAATTCTAGGCACAAATCAAGTGAATGCAGATGCAGTTTTGAATACCTATCTAAGTCCCAATATGATAGATAGTCAACTATCCAGAAGGATAATGGGAGCTAGAAATGTAATACTAAAGAAGACATGTGGTGTGGACTTTCCTTATCAACTCATAATCACGGAAACAAATGGTATGTGGATAATGGTTGTTCCAAACATATGACTGGGGACAAAAGAAAATTTATGTTGCTTAAAGAAAAGGACAAAAGAAGCAATGTCACCTTTGGAAACAATGATCTAACAAGAATCAAGGGTAAAGGTGTAGTGAGTCTTGATAAAAAACAGAAGCATAAAATGTGTTGTATGCAGAAGGTCTCAAGTTGCTCAATGTTAGCCAAATGTGTGATAATGGCTATGTTGTGACTTTTCAATCTGAATACTAGGAGATCCGAAACATAAAGAATGGAAAATTGGTGGGAAAAGAAATCAGAATCCACAATAATGTATATGTGTTTTACGATTCCAGGGTTAAATGCTATTTGAGAAAAACAAGGCAAGCACAGTTGTGGCACAAGAGGCCGGGGAATCTGAATTTTGACAGTTGAGTCATGCTAGTTTGGCAAGAAGACTAGGACTCATTTCAAATCGAAAGAGTTCTCCTCATCCAGACCTTTGGATCTCATTCACGCAGACATCTGTGGTCCAACCAAAGCAAGAACCTCAAAAGGAGAGAGGTATTTTATGTTGCTCATTGAAAATTTCACTAGGGCCACTTGGATTGTCCTGTTAAAAGAAAAGTTAGAAGTGCTCAAGCATTTCAAGAAGTTTAAATCTCAAGTAGAAAATGGGAAATACTTAAATATAAAATGCTTCTCAAGAGAATTTGAGGAATTCTATGAAGAGCATGGCATCAAGCGGCAATATGTAGTGGCTAGAACTCCTCAACAAAATGGAGTAGTAGAGAGGAAGAATAGAACAATCCAGGAAATGGCCAGAGAAATGATAGATGAAGCAAGAATATCTCACAACTTCTAGGGAGAAGAAGCCAAAGCAACAATATATCTATCAAACAGAACTCAACTCGGGCCTAATAGTGATAAAAATTCCTATGAGTTATGGAAGGGAAGACTTGCATTAGTTAAAAACCTCAAGGTGTTTGGAGGCAAGTGCTTCATTAAATGGAATGAAAAGAACCTTGATAAGTTTGATTCACATGCTGATGAATTATATTGCTCGGATACTCTATTAGAAGCAAATAATATAAGTGTTACAACAAGTGGACAAGGAATATTGAGGATTGCATTGATATAATTATAGATGAGGTAGGTTCACAACCTGAATCGTCTAAACGAAATATGAACTTAGATGATGAAGAGAGTTCAAATTTGAGGTTTTCCGATCTAAATGAAACATATTCGAATAGTGAAGGTGAGGAATAAGGCATATATTCAAGACTAAAGACACCCTCCAGGTATGTACAAAAGGAACATCCTAAGAGTCAAATTCTTGGAGATCAAAGATAGGGTGTCCAGACCAAAAGGAAACTTTTGGGCAATACAGGTTATGCAAATTTGGCTCTATTAATGTAGATAGAACCCAAGAACCTCTATTAAGCAAGTGAAGATAAGTTCTAGGTGAAATCCATGAATGAAGAACTGGACCAGATTGAAAATAATGACACATGGGATCTTATTCCAAGGCCAAGAGAGAAAAATGTTATTGGAACCAAGTGGGTTTTCAAGAACAAACTGAATGAAGAGGGTCAAGTAATGTTTGGTCAATTTAGTGTGTCCTAAATTGCTACATTTAATTGTCAATCCAGGATTCGTAATCTGATGAAGTGCGGCACACTATATGTGCAAGATAACCTATTTCTTACTTTTGTCATTTTTGATTTTTATGTTTTGGGGGTTTTTATCTTCGTTGATTTCCTAATGTGAGATGGAAATTCTAAAAGACAAGTATGGATATAAATGTTCAAGGAAATGATGTCCTTTATAATGATTTCCCAAACTTCAAACTTCAAAAGGGTTTAAAACATGCAATGAAAAAATTAATTCCTAAAAGAAAATGAAAATGTGCCACTATACTAGTCAAACAAACTGTGAACTATTGATCATGAAACCCATTATCCTTGCTGCTGTCTAAATGCAAAAAACAAAGAAATCCAAGAATTGCAAGAAAAGTAAATCTAAAATCAAATTACATCAACTCATATTCTGACCCCTCACCATTAGTCTCGCTATGGATTTCGGAGGTAATAATAAACAACTTGAGAAATCTGATATCTAATTTGCAGGAAAATAAACTAATATCAAATTACACACTCATACTTCAATCCCTCACCATTAGTCTCACTATGGCTTTCGGAGGTAACTGATAATGACATGAGCAATTTAATATCTAACTTGCATAAAAATAAACTAATATCAAACTACACACTCATCCTTCAATCCCACACCATTAGTCTCGCTATGGATTTCGAAGGTAACTGATAATGACATGAGCAATTTAATATCTAACTTGCAGAAAATAAACTAATATCAAACTACACACTCATCCTTCAATCCCTCACCATTAGTCTTGCTATGGCTTTCAGAGGTAACTGATAATGACATGAGTAATTTAATATCTAATCTAACTAATAAAGCAAATGTACAAAACTGGAATAAATAAGAAAGTGTTGGAATTAAAAACTAAGAAAAATAAATCAGCAGAAGGACAAGACTGATTCCATGTCATTAGTCATTGTAAAACTATGTGCAAATGCTCGGGCTGCCTACTGTAATCTGGAAAAAAGGCACTGATCAGTTAACAATAGTATAAAGCATGAAAAATTATGGATAGAAGCAAAACGTTAATACCATAAGAGATGCAATATATACACGTGAATAACTATGGCATAATGAATGTAAGGAAATAAAGCATGAAACTATACAACAATAAACAAAACCTCGGCATGTGCAGGGGCCCTCTGCACAGTCCTCGGGCAACAGCTATCAACCACGAATTGAGCTTATAAACAGAGTCTTCTCATGTATTCAAAATGCAGTCATAACACAGAAACAAAGTCACAGCACAATGGGCTCGTTAACAGTCAAAATTACATTACCAAATCTAACTAATATGCTTATGAGAACGCATTATTTATAACAGAGGATGACATAACTACTTTCCTACAATATGCGCTGATAAGAGACATGTGAACAACCACATCCAGGAATCTAGCATTATGGCTGCCGTGAAGATTAAATCTTTGGAGGGTGGCTATTGGATTCAGCTTATGGAGCAGTCCACAGGTGTTGGTATGTCCCCTAAGATTTAGGAACGGCCACGCAAGTCTTCACGTGGTGAAAAACGGAGTTCTGCCATCGTAGGACTCTTAGGTTGACCACTACTTGACTACCTTTGATTTTGGCCTCTTTTGATGAATTCGACTGAGCCAATAGGACTCAGTCCATGTCCATGTCGTTTTCAACTTGCCCATGTGGCTCGATTCCCCTGAAGACACCTGCAATATAGACTTTAACAAAATGGCTGCGGAAAGTTGAGCTGGCTGCGGAAAGTGACAAGATTCCGCAGCTCATAAGCAAAAATCTAGTTCAAACAACAACACAAAGACATAGTCAAGAAACCACTTTAAATGCTCTTTTATAACTAATATGCAATGATATTGATGGTTTAGGAGGTTCAGATGAATGGAAAGAAGCTAGAAAAAGGTGTAGGAAAGATGCAAGTTTGGGGCTCAACATACCCCCACTGTGAAGGTGTTGCATGTCCTCATGCAACCAAAATTTTGACTATCCCTCCTTCAAATCATATGTTCTGAAGCTTCTGCCAGTACATCCAGCCCTCTTCCTCTCTTTCTTGGTGCTGCTAACATCCTGGGCTTCTTCATCAAGCATGTGAATTTAAGATCGATCAGTGCTCTACTTATCTTCTTGCACTTTTTCTTCAATTTCTTGTTCTTTTTCTGCCAGAGCCCGAGATGTAGCATGGTATTATCATGGATGATCTTGTCCAGTTTGCTCTGCTCTTTTAGTGCTTCATTTTCATTTTTAATATGTCTATTTAAATCCTCCAACTCAAAGACTTCTTGTTTCAACGATTGGACTAGAGCTTCTTGTGCCGTGTGAGGCTGAGTGGATGAAGTGTTGGGACCCGCGGTTGTTCTTTCTAAGGATTCTATGTAATCATACACCTCTTGCTGCCTTGGATCTATTTCGGGTGTCATTTTCCTTGGGCTGTCCCCAACATTCTGTGGAGGAGAATTGACTTCAAAATCTGGCCGAAAGGGACTCATGTCAACATCTTGAGGGCTAGTTTCAATGTTTGGTTGAGAATGAGGTGGACTACGGCCAACTAGAGTTTGTTCAGGTGTTCCTCCTCCCAAATCAATAAAATGGGGTCCTTTCGTTTGTGCTTTTCTCCATTTTCCCTTAAGCCTGCTGCTTCTTCTTACATGCTGTGGACTACTGTCTTCTTCCTTCTGTTTTTATTTTCCTTTCTTTTTGGCGATAGCTGACTATTCCTGAAGGTGAACTAGTCTCTCAGACAATATTTGATGGTCTTCTTATGAGGAAGGGGTTTGATGCACAGCTTCAATACTTCTTTTCTCTTTTGATTTTGTCGGATTTTTACCCTCAGTCTTTTCCTTCCTCCTTTTAGACAATCTTTCTTCTCTACTAGTTCTTTCAATTGTGTTAGTAGGAGTGCTTTGAGTTTTATCACCTGTTCTCTTTCTTCTACTTATTTTTGATGTACTGCCTTAAGGGGTTTCTTGGGGTTCTTCAAAGAAATTTATAATTAAAAACTGCTCCCAGGTGTCCTTTTTCTCTTTTAATTGTTTTTCTATCAAGATTTTCACGAGACCATGGTGATACAAATGTGGTTCTACGTCCCCCAAATGCTTTTGGACAGTCACAGACATCTTTTTCAAACTGTTTAATAAAAAGTATGGCAGATTGAGGGTCTAGTTCTCTAAAAAGTTCATCAACGGTCGTGTATGATACATGTCCATTGCTCCAAAACGTCCCTCACAGGTGATAAACTTTTGAATAACCAACAGTAAACTAGCCCACTCTTCTTTTAAAGCATGGACAGGAATTCCCTTTTTGAAAATAGTGACATCCATACTTGGGTTACGTATGATCACTCTCCAAGCTTCATCGCCAATGTTCTTGTTCTTAAACCAGCGTTCACCTTCTTGGGGAAGTTCTGTAGCAGCTGTTATGGATGCCTCGGTCACTATAAACTTGAGGTCCCCAATTTCCACCTCTAGTCCGTCAAAAGACCTTACAAAAGCCTTTGTAACCTCCTTATGATAGCCTTTAAAATTTTGAATAAACTAAAGCCATTTTTCCTTTTTCAGTATGTCCTTCACTTGCGGGTATCCTTCCATAAATTTGGGTTCCTCTGGTTCTGCCCTCAACAACTGACCCATCCTTCCTTTTGTTCTTTAAAACTCGTCTGTGTGAGGAGGGTTAAGTAGAGGTAAGATGGATGAATTAGCGGAAATGAACAGGGTTTATGAGGGAGACCAGTGACTGTGAGCGGATATCTGAGAATAGGTACACATAATGAAGCGGAACAAAGAACAAAATGGGGTGAAGGCTTATGTGAGCACGGTGGAAATGCAGCCGTGAGGTCAATAGAACAGTAGGGGGAGTAAAGTGCATTCAACAGTATTTAAAATTGGGTGGCTGCAGAGTAGACGCAAGCACGTTTATGAAACGACTGTGGATTTTGTGTGGCTGAGAGAAGCCGTAGTCAAATCAACCACGTTCCATAATTACAGGTGGAATATCAAAGTATAGCCGAACACGAGTAAAGACCGAAGGCTTGATTATAAGGCCGTTTAAAAATGAATGCAAGGATTGTGGGGGAATTGTATAGAGATCATGGAATGGTTATGGAGTTATCAACAAAACCATTTCATATTATGGAGCCATGGTTTATAACTATGTAAAAATATGTTTGAATTCCATTTGAAATAAATTTTTACTCATACCTTGGAATTCTTGTCATTTTTCATTACTCTTCAATCAATTGCTCCTCGTTGATACTTTTGAATGCCTCATGTCTTCATAATATGTCCTCATACCTACACTTTATTTCATGATTGTTGAACTAACATCTGACTGTAAATTTTTGAAAAACAGAGAGGTGGCTGCAGAAACACAACTGGTTGCGGAATCAGTGAGCAGCGGCGGAAACTGACTCTAGCTGCAGAAATTGACCCAACAATCTTATAACTGAATGAGATGTATAAACGATGACTGAATGGATGGCAACGGTCATAAATTTTTTTATTAATGGAATGAAATGAATGAAATGGAGTTGAATGAAATGAAGTGATGTGGAATGGAAATGAGATGGAGTGGGATGGAAATGAAATGGAATGGAATAAAAAATGAGAAAGAGAGAGATTTATTTATTTATTTATTTATTTTGAAAAACATAGGGTGTCAGGAGTCCCTGATTTTCACCTTGTGTTTTCTGTATAAGACTGCCAATCAGTAATTGGTTTTTGAGCTTATACATTTTTTTTTTTGAAAAGAAAATAACCAAGGCTAGGCTGGTGGAGAAGAATGATTCTTCTTCACCAGCCTTATTATAGAATTATCTTGAAACATTTTGACAAATTCCTCTTTTGAGAGTGGCTTATGATAGATCTTTAATCTGTGGCCATTCACAATAAGAGGATTTTGATGTTCATCAATGGTTTTGATTCTTACGGCTCCATTGCTAAAGACTTTGTCAATCTCATATGGCCCAAGCCAATGAGTTTGAAATTTGCCTTTAAAGTCTTTAAACTTGGAATCAAATAGAAATGCCCAGTATCCTTCTTGAAACTTTCTCTCTTTGATATATTTGTCATACCACTTAGCTCTTTGATATTGAACTAGATCAGTTCTTAGGATTGCTTCATGTCTGATCTCATCTAGCTCATTCAACTGCTCCATTCTATGCTTTTGGGCTTCTGATAGATCCATCCCCAACTGAACTGCCATCTTGAAGGTTTTGACTTGGAACTCAATGGGGAGCAGGACTTCTTTCCCATAAACAAGTTTATAGGGAGAATGTCCTAATGTATTTCTCCATGTAGTTCTGTAGGCCCACAAGGCTTCGGGAAGCCTTTTTGCCCAATCTCTTCTGTGTAGATGAACAATTTTGGTGATGATACTTTTGAGAACTTTGTTTGTAGACTCCACTTGACCATTTGCTTGTGGATGGTAAGGAGTAGATCTTCTGTGCTTGATTTTGTATTCTTCCATCAGCTTCTACACCAAGTTGGATGTGAATTAACTTCCCTGATCTGTCACAATTTCTCTTGGAACACCAAAACGAGTAAAAATATCCCTTAAAGAAAATTGACAACTAAATTTTCAGTAGCAGAAACTAACGCTTTGGCTTCTACCCATTTAGTGACATAATCAGTACATTACCAATATATACTTCTTTTGCTTAGATGGCGGATTAATAGGTCCAATGAAATCTAAAGCCCATTTTTCAAAGGGTTTGATGAGTACCTATGGTTGTAATGGCATTTCATTTGAAAAGGTAGGTTTACATACTCTTTGGCAGCTATCATACCTTTTGACATATTGTTTTGCATCTTTAAAGAGGGAAGGCCAAAAATATCCCAAAGAAAGGATTTTATAGGTTGTCCTTTTGTCAGCAAAGTGTCCACCGGATGGTTCATCATGACATGCCTTGAGGATGTCTGGCATTTCATCTTCCCTAACACATCTTCTGATCACAAGATCTGGCCCTGTTTTAAACAATTCATTAGAAATCCATGAATATTTCGAACTCTCCTGAATAATTTTTCTTCTTTCACTTGGAAATAAATGTGGAGGCAGTTTCCCTGTAACCAAATAGTTAGCTATATCTGCATACCAAGGGGTCTTAGTAGTTACTGCAAACAAATATTCATCAGGAAACTTATCCTCTACAAGAGAATCTTCTTTAGTATTCTGAATTCTAGACAAGAAATCAGCTACTATATTTTGTTTCCCTAGTCTATCCAACACAGTAATATTGAATTCCTGCAAAAGTAGGAGCCATCTTGTCACTCTGCCATTAGTAACAGGTTTTTTCATTAGATATCTAATCATAGAATGATCAATATGAATAAAAGTTTCATAACCTATTATATAATGTCTAAACTTATTGATTGCATGAACAACAACTAAAAACTCTTTTTCAGTTACAGTATAGTTCAACTTAGTGGGAGTCAAATTTTTACTTGTATAGTAAATGGCATAAGGGACTAAATCCTTTTGACGCAACATAGCTCATAGAGCTGTATTTGAAGCATCTATAGAAATATGGAAAGGGAGTTTCCAATTTGGTCTTCTCAAGATAGGTGCTTCAGATATTCTTGTTTTCAAAGTTTCAAAGGCTAATTGACAATCAAGATCCCATTTGAATTCACAGTCTTTTGTAAGCAGTTTGAAGAGTGGAGATGCTATTTTAGTGAAGTTTTCTATAAATCTTC
>APFE031732889.1:160467-204111 GCA_000404065.3 Pinus taeda
TTATAAGGACTTTTTCCAAATTTTCTAATGCCTCTTCAAATGAATTACCATAAACTGTAAAATCATCCATATAAACCTCTACACAATCATGAATTAGATCAGAACAAATTCCTAGTACTGCCCTTTGGAATGTTGCGGGTGCATTACATAACCCAAAAGGAAGCACTCGATAGGCAAAAGTTTTCCATGGACAGGTAAATGTGGTCTTATCTTGATCTTTAGGTGCTACCTGAATTTGATTATAACCACTAAAACCATCCAGAAATGAAGTACTTTTTACCTGCTAATGTATCTAATACTTGATCGATAAAAGGCAAAGGAAAGTGATCCTTCAAAGTTGCTTTATTCAATTCCCTGTTATCAATGCATACCCTCCATTTACCATTCTTTTTAGGTATTATAACCAAAGGAGAAACCCATCGGCTATCTGAAATTGGACAAATGAAGTTTGCATTGAGTAGTTTTTGGAGCTCTTCTTTCACAATCTCCCTAAGATTTGGATTCATCCTTCTTTGAGGTTGTCTGATTGGTCAACTATTTTCCTCAATATAGATATGATGGATGCAAGTCTTAGGATCAATACCTTTCATATAAGTATACTCCCATGCAAATGTAGTAGAATGTTTTTGCAAGATTTTGGTTAGTTCTTCCTGTTGTGACTTTTCCAAATTTTTGTTGATATTCAATGTTTTACCTGGAAAAATCTCAATGGCGGAACTACAAAACTCTTCCATAGAGTAAAGAGACATTTGTCTTGATGATAAATACTCAATGTCAGAATCTAACTGAAATTGTGTGGGGTCATATTCCGAAGATGTCTCAAAATTTTCTAATGTGTTTAGAATTTGACTATCCTCACTGATTTCAAAAATGGTAAAGACAGGTTGTATAGTGTCCTCATCATCGACCCATTCATTGTCTCCTACTTCTGTGATTTCTTTTGCTAGAGGATACAAATTAAATTTCTTTGTCGAATTACCATTAGAAATGTACATATCCCCAGATCTACAACTAATGAAAGCATTAGCTGTGGCTAGCCAAGGTCTTCCTAAGATAAGTGGGTGCCCTCCTAGATTACTCTTGGGAGTCAAAATCATAAAATATACTGGATATTCCCAAGAATCTAAGGAGACTGAAATATCTTCGAATACACCATCTGGTTTGATAATTGATCGATCTGCAAGTTGCAGTAAAGTAGGTGTAAAAAGAAGATTAGGAAGTTTTAGTTGTTCCATAGTCTGTCTACTCATAATGTTGATAGCATCCCCTAAGTTAATCAAAGTATTTGGGATTTCTACCCCATTTATATGTGTCTTGAAAATTGGACTACTGGAATCTACATACTTTTGCATGGTAATTTTTCCCATCATGATATCTGCATTTTTTCCTACCAGGTGGATTCTTCTTGTATCTCTTGGTTTCCTTCCTGGTCTTTTGAGACTCAACTCCTTTATTGTTTTTGATAGAATGGGAATCTCTCTAATAGATTGTAGCAAGGGAATATTGATACAAACATTCTTTAATTCATCTAGAAAATCATAGTTAGGCAACAAGATTTGTTTTTCCACCCCTTTATCAATTTGTAATCTTTCAAGGAAAGGAGGTGTGGATGAAGATGCAGGTTTCTCAACTATAGGAGTTGTGGGGGTTGACTTTTCTTTCTCTTTTTGAATGTTTTAGTTTTGAAGAGATGCTTCCTCAGAACCTTTATTGACTTTGAGAGAGTCCTCCTTAAAGGTATCTTTCTCTTGAACATCTATAGAAGGTTTTTCTAAAACACTACCAGACCTGAGTTGTACATCATTGAGAGGAACAATCATATAGATAGGAAATTGTTGTCCTTCTATCATGTACGTATTCTGAGGATTTTTATTGTTAGGATTTGGCAATGGCTGAGTTGGAAGTTGATTTGTCTTTTGTTGGAATGGAAGCATAAGTTGAGGATTTGGATTTTGTTGAGAAGGTTGTTGTTGTGGAAATGGCAATGAAAGTTTTGGATTTGGGTTTGGAAGTTGTGGAGCTTGTTGATTTTGAAAAGATGGAGGATATTGATAAAATTGAGCAAATCTCCCATAAGGATTTTGCATACCTTGTACCCATGACTGATATGGATTTTGAGGTTGGGGCCAAGGTTGTTGCCAAGGATTCCAATTTGGTGGGGGTTGAAAATTCATAGGGTTGTTAAATCCTTGAGTTTGTTTCCCCTGCCAAGGTCTTCTTGCAACAAAAAAGAGAGATTCTACTGAATTTGGATCTTCTTGAAAGACAACTTTGAGTCCAGGAATTGAACGACAATCCTTAGTCTCATGATTCTTTGAGCAAATCATACATGTTTCTACAACTTTTGCATCCAAGGGGCATTCCCTTAGAGCATGTTTCTTCCTACATTTCGGACAAAAGATGGCTAGAGCATCAGTTTCTGCTTTCTGCTTGTTTTGAATTTTAAGGGTGTCTAGTTGTTCACTAAGGCTCCCTAAGATATCAATTTTGAATTCATCAAGCATATTGCCAATTTTTTCCCTACTTATTGATCCAGTTGCAGATTTGTTTTCCCTAATAAGAGAAGGATCTCTAGGCCCTTTTCCTTTTTTAGATTTTCCCCTTGAGAGATGGACACATAGTTCTGCTATGTCATGAAGTGGAAGTTGAGAAATGTCTCCCTTCCCCATCATGTTTAAAATATCTATCCATTCATCTCTGATGGATTTTAATAGAAGGGCTTTCAAATTTTCCTCATCTAAGTTGCTCATCTTTTCTCTTTTTAAGTTCTATTGAAATCTTTCAAGTAAATCCTCCAAATTTTCATCTTCTTTTTGCACCATTTTGAATACCTCATCCTTGTGATTGGTGGGCATGCAATAGTCCATGTATCTATCCCAAAATGTTTGTTTCATATCATTCCAAGTCCTAATAGATTGGGTGACTAATCCCATGAACCATTTCAAAGCGGCTCCCTTCAATGTTGAAGGAAACAGTTTGAGTTTTTGAGAGTCTCCATATAGTCATAGGTTTGACACAACCTTTTTCTAGCTTCTTTCCATTCATCTGAACCTCCTAAACCATCAATATAATTGCATATTAGTTATAAAAGAGCATTTAAAGTGGTTTCTTGACTATGTCTTTGTGTTGCTGTTTGAACTAGATTTTTGCTTATGAGTTGCGGAATCTTGTCACTTTCCGCAGCCACCTCAACTTTCCGCAACGATTTTGTTAAAGTCTATATTGCAGGTGTCTTCAAGAAAATCGAGCCACATGGGCAAGTTGAAAACGATGTGGACATGGACCGAGTCCTATTGGCTCAGTCGAATTCATCAAAAGAGGCCATAGTCAAAGGTAGTCAAGTGGTGGTCAACCTAAGAGTCCTACGGTGACAGAACTATGTTTTTCACCACGTGAAGACTTACGTGGCCATTCCTAAATCTCAGGGGACATACCAACACCTGTGGACTGCTCCATAAGCCGAATCCAACAGCCACCCTCCAAAGATTTAATCTTCACGACAACCATAATGCTAGATTCCTAAACGTGGTTGTTCACGTGTCTCTTATCAGTGCAGATTGTAGGAAAGTAGTTATGTCATCCTCTGTTATAAATAATGTGTTCTCATATGCATATTAGTTAGCTTTGGTAATGTAATTTTGACTGTTAACAAGCCCACTATGTCGTGACTTTGTTTCTGTGTTATGACTGCATATTGAATACATGAGAAGACTCTGTTTATAAGCTCAATTCGTGGTTGATAGCTGTTGCCTAAGGATTGTGCAGAGGGCCCCTGCACATGCCAAGGTTTTGTTTATTGCTGTATAGTTTCATTCTTTATTTCCTTACGTTCATTATGCCATAGTTATTCACGTGTATGTATTGCATCTCTTATGGTATTAACGTTTTGCTTCTGTCCATAATTTTTCATGCTTTATACTGTTGTTAACTGATCAGTGTCTTTGTTCCAGATTACAGTACGCAACCCGGGCATTTGCACATAGTTTTACAATGACTAATGACATGGAATCAGTCTTGTCCTTTTTCTAATTTATTTTTCTTAGTTTTTAATTCCAGCACTGTCTTATTTATTTCATTTTTGTACATTTGCTTTATTAGTTAGATTAGATATTAAATTACTCATGTCATTATCAGTTACCTCCGAAAGCCATAGCGAGACTAATGGTGAGGGATTGAAGGATGAGTGTTTAGTTTGATATTAGTTAATTTTTCTGCAAGTTAGCTAATAAATTTCTCATGTCATTATCAGTTACCTCTGAAAGACATAGCAAGACTAATGGTGAGGGATTGAAGGATGAGTGTGTAGTTTGATATTAGTTTATTTTTCTGCAAGTTAGATATTAAATTGCTCATGTCATTATCAGTTACCTCCGAAAGCTATAGTGAGACTAATGGTGAGGGATTGAAGTATGAGTGTGTAATTTGATATTAGTTTATTTTCCTACAAATTAGATATTGGATTGCTCAAGTTGTTTATGATTACCTTCGAAAGCCATAGCGAGACTAATGGTGAGGAGCCAGAATATGAGTTGATGTAATTTGATTTTAGATTTACTTTTCTTGCAATTCTTGGATTCCTTTGAGCACAATTCCTTTTGCATTTAGACAGCAGCAAGGATAATGGGTTTCATGATCAATAGTTCACAGTTTGTTTGACTAGTATAGTGGCACATTTTCATTTTCTTTAGGAATTAATTTTGTCATTGCATGTTTTAAACCCCTTTTGAAGTTTGAAGTTTGGGAAATCATTATAAAGGACATCATTGCCTTGAACATTTATATCCATACTTGTCTTTTAGAATTTCCATCTCACATTAGGAAATCAACGAAGATAAAAACCCCCAAAACATAAAAATAAAAAACGACAAAAGTAAGAAATAGGTTATCTTGAACATATAGTGCGTCGCACTTCGTCATCTTACGAATCCCGGATTGACAATTAAATGCAGCAATTTAGGACACATTAAATTGACCAAACAATTGGTATGCAAAGGGTATGCCCAAATATAAGGGGTAGATTTCAAAGAAACCTTTGCACCAGTAGCTTGACTGGAAGCTATAATAAATTTTATTTCTCTTGCCATCCATAAGAATATCAAGGTATATCAAATGGATGTGAAGTCTACCTTTCTCAATGGAAACTTAAAAAAGGAGGTTTATATTGAGCAGCCAGAATGATTTATGTTCTCCTCCGATGAAGGGCTCGTATCCAAACTAAAGAAGGCCCTGTATGTATTAAAGCAAGCCCCCAAAGCTTGTTATGAAAGGCTGGATAGGTATATTCAACAAAAAGGGTTTAAGAAATGCACAATTGGTAGTAACATTTATGTAAAATCTAAAGGTGAACATATACTGATAGTGGTTGTGTATGTGGATGATATAATATTTGGCAACGATGTGGAGTAGTTGGGGCATCAATTTTCAAATTGTATGCAAAAAAAGTTTGAAATATCCATGATCGGAGAATTGTCCTTCTTTTTGGCTCTGCAAATTATTTAGTCTCCACGAGGAGTGTTTATATCCCAATCCAAATATCTCAAGGAAACTCTGAAGAAATTTGGAATGAAATATTGAAAACTTGTTAGCACGCCCATGACTACAGGTTGAAAAATGTGCAAAGAAGATGGAAACTTACTGTATCTAGAAGCTTCGAGGCCATACATCATGCAAGAAGTGGGGATTGTGGCCAGATTTCATGATTTTACATGAGAAATCCATGTTGTTGTTGTCAGGAGGAACTTCAAATATATTCAAGGTACAATAGAGTATGCACTGTGGTATGCTAAGAGTGAAAATTTCAATTTGAAGGCCTACATAGATGTAGTCTAGGTTGGAAGTCTTGATGACAGGAAGAGTACTTTTGTTGCAACTTTCTTTCTAGGTGAATGCTTGGTGTGAAGGGTAAATAAGAAACAAGGATCTATCTCATTATTGGCTACTGGAGAAGAGTATATTGTTGTTGCTACCTGTTATATGTAGATTCTATGGATGAAGCAAACCTTGAAAGATATACAGGTAGATATGTCTGATCCCATTCCAATATTGTGTGACAACACAAGTGCGATCAACATCTCTAACAATCTAGTCATGCATTCAAAGACTAAGCATATTCCTATCAAGTATCATTTCTTAAGGGAACAAGTTACATCCAACATTGTCAAACTCGTATCTATACCAACTAAAGAGAAATTGGTAGATATATTTACTAAGCCACTAACAAGTGAACCATTTGCTTATCTCAAGCAACAGATACAAGTTGTGACTCCTCCCTCCAAATGACTTCATTTTGGTAGGTGGTGGCAACTACTCAACATGTGGAATTCATGGGAGAGTAGACTGCAATGGTTCAAGGGGAGTGCTTGTGAAGTATCCTTTGCCACTAATGTCAAAGGGGGAGAAGATTGGCATCAAAGTAGACTATGCCAAGCTTGAGGGGGAGCTTATGGTGTTTCCATCAATGCTAAAGCGGGAGATTGTTGAACATTTGATGGTGTATAGATGGTTGTGTAAGTGTTGGCATTGATGTCAAACAAGGGTGAACATGATGATTGGGTGTTTGGATGGAACTCCATGGTAGTTGCAGGCTTCCTATAGAGAATCATCATAATAGTAGGCTTATTGAAGAAACCATAAAATGATCATCATTGTAGTTGGTGTTCAACTAGCCAAAGAGTCAATGGGAAGAGAAGTTTGCAATCACCTTCCAAGAAGTAGAAAGACTCAAAGCCTATATCAGACCCTCCCCATTAGAAATTTAATTGAATAAGCTTTCCAACGATATGCGGAAGTCCAAAAATGGACTCCTTTATCAAAAGTGATGGGATGCTAAAATTTCAAGGATTAAAGCCTCAAGAAGGAAAGAATATCGATGATCGCATATCAGAGGTTTAGAGCTTCAGGAATATTTGCAATTGCATATCAGAGGTCAGGAAAATTGGCGCAACACAACATTGGAGGTCCATAGAAATCAATGATCACATACTAGAGGTATAGAGGTATCAATGATCACATATCAGAGGTCCTAAGATATTAGAGCATTGACACATCAGGAGGTCGGTGAATCAAAGAATCACAACTTCTTAGGGTGACAACCTTTAAAACTTTGCAATATGCATAATGTGTCGATAATGTTAAAAGCCACCACAGAAATTCAATAAAGATTAAAAAAGGATTCCATCGCAAAACCAAAGGTGGATGGGCCCTTTTATCTCTCCTCTAGCAGGACACGTGGTGGCATATGATTGGTCTCGATAAGCTACAGTGGTATCTGACGTTAGCATGACGTGGAAGTATGATAGGACATGTGGCAAGAAGTTTTCGCATTTTGAGGGGCCTGAGATGGAAAATTTGGGTACACATGTTACCACCCAGGAAGTGCCACGTGGAATGATGATGTCATATCAGAGCTTAAGGACGTTGGTACTTTATAATAGTGGGCAATTGAAAAAGTGTCGATAAGGGGGATTCGATATTAGGGTTGGCACATGGTCGAGAAGGGTTTATAGAACCAAGGATGCTAAGCTCTTAAAAAATGAAAAACAACCCCTGGGTAGGAACAAAATGCCTTAACGCCTTAAGGATAAGCCTCTGATCACCGCGCCTAGTCCCATGGAGGAAAATAGAAAGAGGCTAAACCAAAAAGGCCAAGGACATCAGAACTTGTTGTTTTCATAATATATTTTAAGAATAAAGTTCTGATAAGGCAAAGCTCTGATGTAGCACTATGGTAATATTATAAGACATGTTGGGCTCTGATAGTGTGACATAGAGAGTTAGAGGTGTATGAGTCCGCAGCTGCAAGATTGAATGTGTGAACAAAGGAGTTTGTCTTAGGAGTAATGGTGATAGTCAAATAACTTTTGGGCTTGTCTTAATGTTGAAAGAAAGCGATATCTAATATCCTGTGCACGTATTATAGAAATAAATGAAAAAAAGAGAAGCCACGCAGAAGTAAAGTCAAGCTCTGTGAGCCATGAGTAGGCATGTGGAGTCTCAATGGACTGTGCAGCTGGACTAATATTAAATTCTCAGCATGGAGAGTCACACAATGAGATAGTGAAGTGAACGAAGCCCATTCTTAAGTATTACTGTAGTGAAAATTGTAAAAAGTGATGCAATAGAAGAATGGAGTGCCATGCTAGGAGTACACTCTCGGCAGTGTGGATGGCGAGAGAGACAACATGGAGCTCAGTGAAGAACATGAAAAAAACTCAGAATGTCCATTGAGATATTGGGGTATACAGTATTGTTATGTATGTGCTGAGGAGAGTTAAGCAAATGTGAGAGTATTGAGCTGTGAGTGAAGCACATAGTGACAGTGAGGTTGAAGCACCTTAGAGTACTTTGTCTATTAACGTAACAAGATCAACGAGAGTGTTGTATGGAGAATGGAGAGGGTAGTTCTGAATAACAATCAATGAAGAGACCTTGACAGTGAAGGAAGCACACATAGGAAGTGTTGTTGAGAGCAGCAAGAGGAGATCTGCTGCAAGTGAGCATAGAAAGAAGAGTGCAGAAGTCGAATTTGCATACAACCATTTATTGATATTTTACTTGTATAATTGTATGCCTTTGTTTTCAGTTTTAAAATTGTATCAAATGGTAGAAAAGTGGCAAGGGCAAGTTGATTTTTGCATACTGAAGAGGTTAGTTTGTCTTGGCAAGTTGGTGCTTGTTAACTAAAGGTAGGTTGGTGTTTGCATACTAAAGAGGTTGGCACTCTTGGAAAGTTGGTGCTTGCTAAACAAAGGGGGTGAGTGCTTTGGTGAGTGGGTTCTCACAAAAAAATAGATGTAATGAAGTGGGTGCTTAATTTACATTATAGGCAAACAAAAACCTAGTGTTTTTTTTCCATTTGGGTTTCCACGTGAAAAATACTATGTAAAATGTGTGTTTCTAATGTGATTGTTATTTGAATACATGTGTCTAAAATATTATTGGTTCAATTTTTTGTGAATGAATGTTCTCACAAGTTAAAGAATAGAAGAAGGGACTGTAAGCATAGTAAGAAAAATAAAAAAGGAGTTTCTTAATTACTGATTCACCCCCCCACACCCCCCCCCCCCCACCCCTCCAACAATTCCTTATTCCAACAGTTTTAATCAAAATCATAAGACACAAACCTACTCTACTACTTTGCAGACATTAATTCATAATTTAGAACAAAATATCGACATGCAATAAGAAATCACATACATTCAAATAATATTTTTCCTGGGGAAAGCAAACTGCTAAAACACCCCAATGCCTACTTCCATTAATTTGATGAATAGCATTACAATTTCTTTTCTCATTTGAGCACAACCTACAAGTACATAACCTATCTCTCTGCTTAGAAATAAGCTCTGGCCCAGACTCATTGATTTTCTATCTCTGCTTGAGCCCCTATTTCCTTGCACAATTCCTTGAGAAATTAGGCCCCTATTATTTAGGAAATTCCTCAAATTGATTGTTCAATTCCCAAGGTTGATAATTAGGTTACATGAAACACCTATACACTTTGGAATAGTCTACAACTGATGTTAAAATTCCTTGGAATCTCCACCTCAACTGGGTAACTCGAATTCTCTGAATGCATTAGCTATTTTGGGTTGATTGATTAGTGAGCTAGATGATCACTGAGTTTGACAGAACTCCCATTGCACAACTAAACTTCGACTATTTCCTCCAACAGTTGGAACTATTTTAACTGAAAACAACTTGAGATAATTGATTTTGATGCTACAAATTAGTAATAAAACATACTTAACTAAACTCTAACTCCTCCAACTCGAATTTATTGAGTAAAATAGGTTACAAAAATCATGTCACCCAATTTAACTTCATACAAGTTGTATGTTGATGTGGAATCAAGGAAAAATAAAATTGAGAATTTAATGGCATGTTTTTCAACACATTTTGGGGACTATATCAAACAAAATGGGTCGTGAATAAATCAAAAGGATGACAAGACCAAATCAATTGATTAATTGAGACCCAATAAAACTATGATCAACACTACATTTAGTGTGTTCCACATCATCTTTGATGACTAAATTACCAATAAGTAGACCAAATCAAATGATTAACCATGACCACTTCAACACATTAATATATTCCAAAATTGGTGAATTAGCAGAGTATCAAATTCTGGTAGTAAACACAGATAATCTGGTAATTGAAGTCATTTTGGTAGAAAACGTAGACATACTAGTAACTGAAGTCTTATAGCAATTTGTTCTTTTGTTCCTATATCATTTCATTGTACACATCTGCAGACCATCTTTAGCACCAGAACATCGGTTGTTCATTATGCACAATCTCATCAATATATTGACATCATTGCCTAACTGGCTGACTCTATGTTGGATATCAATACCAACACCATGCTACCAACACTCTACTTCTGAGTTGGAAAAGCCAATAAGTGGCTCCATAAAGAGATGATCTAATATCAATGAATGAAACTTGAAAATCTCATGCTCAAAATGTATAGAACAAATTTAAAGGGAAGAAAATCATAGAAAATGCAGCCAATAGAAGGTGTTTAGCTACGTAATATTTTCGTCATTGGATTTATTTTGGTGGTACGAACATTATCATTGGGTATGCTCTACAACTTTTATTAGTTAGCTCGGTGATGGCGAGATTGTATATTGATGAGATGAAAGAATTAGTAGTATGTTGTATGATTGTAGATTGATGAGATGAAATACATTGGTAGTATGTTGTATGTTTTAGAGATGAATTTTGATTTGTTTTAGTTTTAGGTTTACTAAGTATTTAGCTCAATCAAATTTTTTGATGTGTAAATTTTTGTGTAAAATTTGAAGAACTATTTGCACTTTGCGAAAATTTATCCCTCCTGAGTGCTTGATAAATCTAAAGTTGAGATGGGTCTAGGCTAATTCAAGTCATGGGTGGTTAGTTCAAAATTTTAGATGATCATATATATAGAAGATGAAATTAATTATGTGAAAGTCAAGAATTGTTGTTTCTCTACAATTATGGAGAAGATGTTATAGTGGAGTGTTAGACTAATGATATATTAAATATTAAATTACTAGTATTTTTTTAAAGGTGAAAATAATAATAATACATATTACATAAATTTGGGTCAATTAAAAAGGTAATAATAATAATAAAGATGATTCATATATGAAACGATGATACTTGATAATCACATGTTTGAATTTAGTTAATAACCATATAAAGACTTAGTAGTTACGAGAAACAATATATAATAAAAAAAAAAATAAAAAAATGACATATACATATGTATTTAGCTAAAATTTGTAGGTAGTAAAAAATTAAATTTGTCATATCTATAGAAATGTGAATAATATGTGATATATATATATATATCTATTATATATATATATTAAATATATATACTATAATTCACATATAAATATCACTTAAAAATTAAAAAATAATTACAAAACATATCAAAGAAACTTTTTGTGTAGTAAATGTATTATGAGAGCTTCATTAAAACCAACCTAATCCATTTTAACTCTGGATCTACCAAGCATTGAGAGGATCAAATCTCTTCTTCACTCTAAAAGAGGTTTACACCTCAAAGATTCATCTCCTCTTGGCGCTTGGTAAATCTAGAAATTAAAATGGTTTCTTAGCTGGTTATTAATATTTCCAAATCAAATAAACTATATAACATATTATATCATATTAAAAAAAAATTATTTAATATTAAAAATAACAATTTCAATATTTTTAAATTAAAATTAATCTTTTTAATATAAATACTAATCTTCCAATATAACTTAAATTTAAAAGCTAAACTTATTTTACGATAAAAAGACATAAATTAAATTTTAAAGCTTTAAATCATAAATTAAATTTTAAAGCTTTAAATTATAAAATACTATACCAAGGAAATTAAATTTTAAAAGACAAACTTTATCTTACAACCCCTAATTTAAATTTAAAAATAATTGAGTTTGAATTTGTTCGTTCCTTTTCATCATAGTAATAAAGAAATATTTAGTTTATATTAAATCAATTTATATTACCTAGCAATAAATAACAATAAAAAGACCAAGAAGAGAGTTTAATTCAAATATAGAAGAGAGTTTAATTGAAATATTTTTATTATTGGACTTTAAATTGCTTACAAGCGGTCAAAAGCCATTCATGGAAGTAATTTACGTGCATGGGAAGGGATAAGGTAAGAAAACAATGGAGTCTAAGAGCTTTGTTTCCGCCCAGGCAACACACGAATGATAGTATATTACGCTATGTTTTTCCAAACCATATATCATTTTCATGACAAGTAATAGGCAAATTATATATATATATATATATCCAACAATTAATGTCAATAGTAATGATAAAAAATCAAAACATAAAGTTTAAGAGACACTTTTATTGTTCCCATCACCTTAATAAAGAGATTGTTTATGTTATATTAGACTAAGTTTGTTGTGGGGGAGCAGGTAGTTTAACAAAAATAATTTTATTTTTTTGACCTTCAATTATTTACAAGTGGCTGAAAACCATCAATCAAATTCGAACCTGATACCAAATAAACATGGTATAAATTGTATAAAACTCATTTTGGGTGGAGATATAGCAAAGATAAATAACACTTAAATCCTCAACAAAATCCATCTTTAGAATAAATGAAAATTCATTAGAATTTTATACTTTTAAAAAGGCCATATTAAAGACGAATACCATGAGAAAACAAATGGGTTGTGATAAGTCAAAATATTTCTAATCCAGATGAACAGTACAAAGTACAATCAAGATATGAATGATTTATGTGATCAATTTTAATATTTTACATTTTACATTTATATATGTTTTAATTTGAATATTTGTTAAAACATATGAAGCCAGCAATTAATTTTGTTTTGCTTTGTTTTTCTTCTATATGTATATTTCCCAACCATTAAAAATGTTGCCATACTTACATTATACTTACACATCTCCCCCATATTGGATTGTTGAGCTCGGCGCAATAAAAAAAAAAAAATATTTCTATATAGAGATGCGAAATTAATATAACATTAAAAAAATTATAATAATAAATAACATCGATTTATTTTAACTTTGGATCTACCAAGATGGATCGAAATCTTTCGAGATACAAACTTTTTCTAAATTTATTGAAAAAAAATTGCATTAGAAATTTGTTCCCCAATAAAATTGGATAAATTAAAAATTAAAATGAATTTTATTATAATCAAAATAATAATATCAAAAAAGCCACTTCAAAAATTACACCAAAAAAAAATTGAGCCAGCTTAAGAAAAATTTTAAGGGCAGGAAGAAAGAGCAGAGCAGAGATAGCCATGGCGTTCCCTCCTCAGCACCAGGAGACACAACCAGGGTTAGAGCACTTGATGGAGCCGAGGCCCGTATCAGTGGCTCCGCATTACAAACCTGCAGAAAAACTGGAAGGAAAAGTGGCGGTGGTGGCGGGCAGGGATTTGGGCATTGGCAGAGCGCTGTGTTACCATTTTGTGTTGGAGGGTGCCACTGTTGCCTTCGTCTACCTTCACCCGCCGAAGAAGTAGACGCAGAAGAAACTCTGCAGAAACTCAAAGAATACAAGACTGTCGATGCCAAAGACCCCATGAAAATCCCAAAGAATACAAGACTGTCGATGCCAAAGACCCCATGAAAATCCCAGTTGCAGATTTGGGATACGATGAGGCTTGCAGGAAGCCAACTGAACCTGCACAAATTCCGAAAAACCAGGCTGGCCAGAGGATGGAGAGCGCGAGCATTTTTTCACTTGCCCTAGGGTTTCAGTTCCCAAATGTTTCCGCTGCTCACTGGATCGAGCCGACCTGGAGGTGCGGCCATGGATCTGAACGCAGGGAGGTATATGCGGGGCGAAGAAACGGGTCTCTGTTCTTTTGCAGCCATGAGAACGATGGGATGGTACCTGAGGCACGAGACCGACTTACCACGGAGATTATCACTTGGGCCCCTTGCAGACATGCCGGGCGTAAGTACTGTGCGAGACGCTGCCCATTAGACTATGTGCCATGGCAGAAAGGGTGGGCGATGTGGAGAAAGAGGGTTGGGTTCCTCGGCGCATTGGCCCCTCAGCTTGAGACTGTTTTGGTCGCCATTGCTATATGGCCATCCAACTGTGCAGTGGCAAGATGGATCGATCTTGCCTTTACCTCTTTGGGCCGCCGGCTCTTTTTAATCCTCGTCTTTGCCTGCAGATTCCTACCCCTGGCAACTACCGTACTCTTCCACATGCAACAGCAATATTGCCAGGATCTGGAGCTAGCTCTGCAACCCCGCAATCTCTCTGTTTCAAACTCGATTCCTCATTCAGGCAGCCGAGATCCTATTCATCTCCAGCAAGCGAATTTTCAGATTCAAATAATTCTTCTGACAGGCAAAACCCTGCTCCTTGGGGTCCAGCCGTCTTTCACAGTGCGCCATCTCTCAAAGATACTCAAACAGAGGCTAGGGATCCCTTCCTCCCTTTTGTGGCTCTGTGGCTCCTCTTTGCAGGTAAGCAGCTTGATAACAATCTGCCTCTTTCCTTTTATAATATTGAAAGAAATGCCATAGTGATCCTATCACTTCGACTAAGGGGAGGTGCAGTTGGGCAATCCTCTGCCTCCAAAGGATTTTCCTACAAAGATGCAGTGCATGCACAGCCTGCCAAGAAGTCTGCCCAATCTGCTGAGGCTCCCAAACCTTTCTTGGTGGACAAAATGGAGGAAACCCCTGCCATTGAAATCACTCATCCATCTCTAGATGATCAATCCCAGACATTTGCAGATTTAATGGCCTATGGCCCCGCACTACTGATCTATACCAGTGGATCCATTGCAATTGGACCAACAACGAAGATTACCAGAAAGCCTTAACAGGAGGCCCCTGGTTCTGGGGATCAGCTGGACTTTTCCTCTCCCTCTGGTTCCCAGACTTTGACCCCTCCACTGCAGTCATCTCCAAGCTTCCTATCTGGGTTAGGCTTCCAAATCTCCCTGCACATCTATGGCATTTTACTGTCTTTCAAGGAATCGGGAACACCCTAGGCCGCTTCCTAGAAACAGATACCTCAAAGGGGGAGCAAGGAATATATACCTATGGCAGAATTTGTGTAGAAATAGACATTAGTAAAGGGCTACCAGATCAGATCATCCTCAAAGTCGGGGACTTCCATTGGACTCAAACTTTGGACTATGAGAATACAGCCTTCAGGTGTCGCCATTGCCATCAGACGGGGCATCTCTAGAACACATGTGCAACGTTCTTCGCCAAAAAGAAGAATATCTCTCACAAATCCAAATCCAAGAGTTGGAAACCTTGTGAAAGACCCCCTATGGATGACATAGAGTCCTCTAGCTCTGATGAGGAGGGAATTGAAGTGGAAGAGGAGAATTTGGATCTACTGAAGGACTCGCCCTCAGCCCATGCCAAGGATCCTTCTGCGCCTCTGTTCGCGCAGAAACGTTCTCATGAGTCATCGCCTTCTGATTCAGACAATGAGTCTCCTCCTTTAGCTCAGAACAGTCTGCAAGTAGTTCCGGTCCAGCCAGATCAAAATGGTTGGGTCAAAGTCAGTAAAAAGAAAGGAAAAAAATGTAGATTGGAAAATTCTGCCCATGCTGGGTAGACTCCCTAGACCAGCTTGTTATTTCTGTTCTCTCTGTTATCTTTTGCTCATGCCGTGGTTGCTCTTTGGGACCGAGGTTGATAACATATCATTTCCGGCTCCCTTGCTCTCTAGCTCCGCTTCTCTGAAAGCTCTGATTGTACCATATGTCTTTTCTTAATAGAATTAGTCTTTACTCAAAAAAATAAATAAAATAATAAATATAATGAATAACGATAAATTTATTATATGCCATAATGAATAAACTATTAAGAAAATAATGTGATGCATGATATACAAAAATAGCTTACATTATACTATAAAAGTATGAGCTTTACCATTTTTGCATCTTACTCATATGCAGAAATAAATTGATTTTTGAAGACTATCTAAATTTTTAACATGAAAATATTTTAGGGAAGGTTACACTAATTTTTTTTGTTTTCCAATATTAATAAGTTATTTCTTCAATCTTATTTGTTTCTCATGATTTTTTTACACCATCTTTTATATTTTTGAATTTTTACATCATGTTTTATGTTTTTGGTTTCAATGCATTGTATATATCTTAACATTATTTTACAAACAACTTAAATATAATGTTTTCAATATGAAAATACTAATTAATGGAATAAATCTAGTTGAATAAAGTGGTAGACTTATATTTATAATTGAGAACCTCTTTCATAACATTTTAATATATTTGTATTATTTTAAAAGTCATATAAATGAATGAAGCAAATAATTTTTCTTTGTATTATTTCTTAAATCAAAGCACTTGGTAATTTTGAATTGTATTATCAATCATATGATTGTTGAAACAAATGGGAATGCTTTATAGCGGTTAAGCATATTTTACATAATATTTATTGAATTAATGTTAAAATAAATGGATCATATTGTATTTTTTTTTAAGGAATTATGGAGAGATTTTGTATTAAAATATATATGAGATTAAGCCAAGAACCAAATTACATTCTTAGAGTTTTAAGTGGCTTATAGAAATTTATATAATCAATAAGGGAAAATTTCTTTATTTTTTATTTACATTAGAAGTCAAAATTTATCTTCTTACATGTTTATATGCACTTGAAACGACCTAATATTAGCACAACATTATATAAAATGTGACATAATGATAAAATATCAGGGAGATCTTATTGGTTCAAAATGGAGGAGAACTTCTCATCTCCTCATCTTCTACTATTTCAATGCCTTAGGATTGTTCGCTAGATCCTTTTATAGCACTGGTTCTTCAACGTCTCTTGAACTCGACCCTTAACACATGTTTTCTTCCTTTTCCTTTGTTCCAAGTGTAGTCAATACATTGTAATAGATTCCTTCATCCATCACATAAATTATAAAATTTGGATAGTGAAAGGTCCTATACTTAATTGATCCAAAACAATAATAGATAGTAATGGTTGGGAACATTTATAATGCCACTCTTCATTTAAATAAAAAACATGCCAATCTTTTTCCACTTCATTCCCCACCCAACGAGGAGTTAGAGCTATGCCATGTTGCCTTTCCTAGGTATACCATCTTTTATCCATAGTTTAACAAAGAGAGGAGTGCATCCAATTCTTCATTGTTCATAAGAAAACTATTTGGGATTTTAATATGGAAAGAAATACAAATAGGGTAGGGATAAGTTTCATGGGGGAATTTTATTATCCATCGTAGCCCCAACATGCTTCAAGGCTCCTTGTTATAGTTGAACACCTAAATTGACCATCTCATCTATGCCAGAATTTAACTCCGTCATGGCATCAAAGAAGTTGATTTCTTCAAACTAGTCAACCAATAAAGTTACCAATTTAACTAGAACTTTATCTAGTTTTCATTTTTTGGAGGTTGCATCAAATCATTATTTTCATGCCGATTTTGAAAAGTCGTAATACAACATCACCTTTTTTTCATTTTAGATTTAAAGATCCAAAAAAATTCAACCATGACATTAAAAATCAAATATCATGATTACAAAAGAAATGAAAAACCATGTTGAAATGTAAAAGTGGCGATGCAACATTACCTTTTTTTTAAGGGTTAAAATTCAAACATCTTTCAATCATGGCATTAAAGTCCAAATATCATGAATAAAAGGCATGAAAAGCATGTTGAAACATAAAATTGGCGATGCAACATCACCCTCTTTTTTAGGGTTAAAATTCAAACATTTTTGGACAATGACATTAAAGACCAAATATTATGACTACAAAAAACCCTAAAAAATAGCATTCAAAGTTTGTACCTTTTTTCCTTTTGTATATACTTGTTTTTAAAATGTTTTTAAAATTTGAAAACATTTTTTCTCTGAAGTAAATACTTTTGTATTTCTTGAAAATAGAGGTTTACATACTAATATTCTGAAGCCTATTCTAGTCTACCACTGGGAAGATTCATCGAGACACAAAACTTCAACAATTTCAAAATTACAGAAGATATGGTACTAACTAGAGTCCCTAAGAAAAACATTCCTATGTTATTTGCTATATTTCTTGTGCCATTTTTAGACTGAAAATTACATAATTGAAACATAGAAGAGTCTAAAAAAAAGAAACTAAAAGACACTTAGACTGAATTATCTGAATTAGTGGCTTCAACTGGAATGGCTCTTTGTTGCTTCCTAGGGAGCAACCTAGATCAGGAGGAATTCCCATGTTCTTCTCTATATGACCCTTGCTTCGATCCATTATTCTCATATACCACTACACCTAATATATATTATCCTCTTTACTCTCATTTCTATCCAAAAAAATCTATTAAGGAGGAACATTAGGTGCCAATAAATGTACATTGCATACATGTACTAGTTATAAAGTCCTTTAGTATGCCCTACATATGGAACCCAATTTGCTACTTATGCCAACACTTTAGTATCTATGAGGGCATGTATCACTTTAAACAATTCCCTCTCTATACATGTGATTTTATCTTGAATTGGTTGTGGATTAAGCTCTCTATACATAGTTACTAAAATTTTAGTGCTCACTTGAGCTCAAGTGCATCCCCTTTCCTAGTATTAATTAGATCCACAATGCACTTGATCCCTTAGACGTGGCATGATAGGTGTCAAAGAAGATTTTGGGCCCAATGGTAAAAATAATTCCCCCTTGGCCAAAGCCTGTCCACCGAAGGGACTCTTAAATTCTTAAATGTTGAGTAAGTGGAAAATAATTAGGGCCTCTTTGACAAGAGGATGTCAGAGTCCCTTTTTTCGTCTCATTTTGTTGTTTATGTTGTGACTGTGGCGAGACTCATTCTCAGATATGGATCTATCCCTATCACAATTTCCTGGGATACAAAACAACACCATAACTGTAACAATGAAGACTTTAGAGATGCTCACAGAGTGGGATGGGGAAATTGAACTCATGTCTCCTAGTATTGATACCTCCTATGGGTGACTTACCGAGGAGGTTCAAGAATGATTGAAAATACTGCATTTGAAGAAGAAAGTTCCTCCCTAAGCTTATTTGAACTATGTGGAAAGTCTTGAGAAGCCTACAATGAAGTTGATTTATTTTGGGGGTGAGGAAAATAACACAGCTCTACCTTCTTCCATTTTGTAGCCCCCTAAACGAGATCATTGAGTGAATAAAGACCCAGTCTATAAACAAGACAGAGTGCTAGAGAGGTATGCAAAATATCCATTGCGATAATATAAATAAGAAGAACCAACCATGGGAGAGATGAGAGAACCCCTTCCCCATCTTAATTCCCTATGACACATCTATGATCAGTAAGAAATGATGAGAATGATGTAAAATTATTCCCCAAATCAAAGTTTTGGAGCTGATACCCACCAGTTGACATCCATTGAATGCAAAATTAATTAGTTGATTTTGTATGAAATGCTCGTTGGGTGACCTAGTATCCACATTAGAGTTATTTACAAATTATTATGTATGTTTCACCATCTTTCTCATGTTGCAGAGGCAAAGAAATTTTCCATTTAGTTCACAAGGTGGTGGATCAAGAGGCTATCTCGTGCACTCTAAATGTGCATGCTTAAACTCTTATGGGGGAATCCTACCATGTCCCACTGGCATGTGGCTTGGTGGGATGGCGATAACCCTCCTTTAGGCCACCTAACATCTCGAGCACCCCATCTCGAGTGTCTAACTTTTATTTTATTTTTGTGGTTAAAATTACCAATTAATTGATGTTACAACCTTGACCATTGGTACCATTGAAAATAAAAAGCATAAAGTTGACTATAAATCTAAAATTGGCAATACACAATCTTTGTTTAATTATTAATTATTTATTCTTTTAATAATTTACATTGAAAATTTTGTAGGGATGGCAGGAGCGGGATGGGCCTTGTATAGCCCTTAAGGAAATATTTTTAAGAGGTATGCATGGGGACTGTGACCAATGACAAAACAATCAAGTTGAAATGCATGGTTTGTTACAAGGTTTGATATCCGCCAAAATTTTACAAGTGTCCAACATTAGAATTTTGGGAGACTTTCCTATTGTCATTCAACACTTATGCAAAGGAAAATCACCCCGCGATAAGCATTTTGGGAACCTATTGAAGTGAATAAGGAAGACTCTTGAATACACTCCACAAAAGAGTACTTTCATATCCTTAGGAGTAAAAAATGAAGAAGTGGATAAATTTGGATAAAGGGAATTCAGAAGTGAATGGTGACTCATGGTAGTGACCTCTACCATAACCCAAAATTCCAATTTATTTTCTAAAGAAGGAAGTTTGATTCATTTCTCTTACTCAAGATTTATTTCACAGATCAACTTATTGATGGAGGTCGACTTCATTATTAAAAGTGAGAAGGGGGCTCGATGAATGTTGTGGCACCCCAATTAATTTTGGTGCATTCATAAGGCATAATACCATAAATTCTACATAAGTGGGACGCAACCAAAAGGATGAAGTACAAATATGCCATCATATGTCCACATCTAATGATGAATGCACTAGGGGGAGAGGCACTTATGAATAATTATTCTGCAATGATGCTGGAATCATGTGGGATCTGGGAGCTAGAGTGTGAACTTGAGTTGAAGTAGAATAATATAATGCTTGGGATTACCATTTCAATATGCTCTTTAGTAAAAAAAATTGGGGGAAATGAAGAAGAATATGGCAGGTCCCATGGGGTAGAAATTTTCCTGATGCATCATCTTCCTCTCTTAAGACATTTATCTTTTAGGTTGGTTCCTGTCTTTGTTTTGTTCTTCGGATATTTTGTATGCATGATTGTGATATTTTCTTAGCAAGCAGTCTTCCTCTCTTAATACATTTATCTTTTAGGTTGGTTCCTGTCTTTGTTTTGTTCTTGGGATATTTTGTATGCATGATTGTGATATTTTCTTAGCCAGAAGTGGGATCAATCTTTGGACATGCTTGGTGGGAGAAAATACTTGGGATTGTGGTCTTCTAACACTCGAGTTGAATATCTCTACACACCTAGCATGGAATAGGCTCGTGAAGGGTCATCGTAGATCGGTTTATGTTGTAGGAATAATTGTCTAGTTTATTCACATAACTTCATATTGATCCCAACGACTAGGAAATTTAGGGAAATGGAGTGTGGCCTATGACTAGGCTTGCTTAAATTCCTTAGGGTTGTAGGTTCGTTTATGGACCTTCTTTGTGCCCCAAATTGGTAATTAGGGATTTTATTTGTGGGGTTCAAAACCTGGTTTGATGTAAGACATTGAACTATTGAGATATCACATAATTGATTATGCTTGGGAAAAATGGAGACTGTGGAATTTGGAGCTCAGTGACTCTAAGATGGATGACTGTGAGAACCGAATATCACCTTAGGAGGCATGTCACTGCATCATACAAAAATTGGGGGTGACTTTACGATACACTGTGGACTATTGCTTCTTCTAGATTGACCAAATTAAGATATGGCAAGGCAAAGAGTGAGATTTCGGTGATAACACTTGAGAAAGGAAAACTTGTTATAGATGCAAGGAACATGTCACTCAATTGGTAGAGAAAATGGATGTTCTCCAAATCGATATAATGGTGATGAATATGAGACAAAAGGAGCAATTGGAAAATAGTGTGAATGTGCTAGAGGAGGTCCAAACTCTGAAAGTTAAGTCAACCTGACAAGTGGATGAGTTAGCGACACTTGATAATCATATTGTGGACTTACAAGAGAAAGTTCAACTTTTGTAAAGTAACCTAAGTGAATCCAGTACTGTAAGTTGGAAGGAAGTAAACAAGTGTCTAGACCTCAACAACCCATTGGGGAGGACGATGACGATTAAAATTGATAGATGCATCACTGCAAATTTTGTCTTTTATTAGCTAATTACTATCAGATGTATGCCTATAGGAATGTAATGAATTTTGTGAAAATATATAGACCCTCCAAAGTTTAGTATTCTATAGCAAACATAGGAATAAGAGGAAGGATGAGAAACATACAATGTATTTCCTAAGTAAAGATTGTGACCAAACATAAATTTAATGAAACAAAATACCCATTCCTATTAAAAAAATACATTAAAAATTTTGAGAAAAAAATCGTAATTTTTTTTGAAGGGAAAAATAAATTTAAAAAAGTCACAATTTTAACCGTAAAAAACTAAAAACCACCTTTTTTTTTAAAATAAAGAGAAAAATCAATTTAAAAAGAAGAGGAGAAAAATCATTAATTTACTAAAAGAAGAGATTACTTATAAAAATAAAATACCAAAACATAAATTCTAAATTAAAAATGATAACAAGAAATTATAAGAAATAAAAATCTAAAAATGAATAAGATACTTGTATTGTTTTCAAAAAAAAAAAAATTAATATATTTAAGAAATATTAAAAAAAAATCCTAAAATATAAATTAAAAAAAAAATAAATAAATAAATAAATTTTAATTAAAAAAAATAATAAAAAGAAACATTAACAAAGGGAAAACATTTTTTTTTCTAAAACAACATTGTCCCTCTGTCCATCCAACGGACCTACAACACACATTGTGCAATGGATGCGAGGTGACCACATGTGCAAAGGGGTGAGGCCAAGCATGGTATAAATTTGATGGGCACTCCTAGCCGTCAAGAAATTTTTTTTATGACATGTTTCTTTTTAAACTTCCCCTTCACATGCCATTTAATTTTTATTTTTACCCATCATTTAAATATCATGAATTACATGTTTTTTTTTGTTAGTTTTGTTGTGAGTATAAAAATAATTTTTTGGTAGTATAAGTTTTGTGTTTTGTCTTCATAATTTTTTTTTATTATGGCTTAACCATAAAATATATGTCTATGCTTTATATTACTTTAAAAATATCAAATAGGTTATTTTTATCGTAGAAAGTTATTTTTTTGTTGTCTACTTAATTTCGTGATTTGTGAGGAGTTCACTTCTTTTTTTCTTTTTCTTAAATCAGTAAAATTGTTCAGATAAGAAACTAATTATTTTAATTAATTAAATAATAATAATAAATAAATCAAAATTATGGTTTAACTTTGATTCTTGAATAATCATCTTTATCTTACTATGATTTTAAAGCATACTTTCAGCCTTACACAACCCTTAATTCTTTTATGAATAAATGTAACTTATAAATAAACAAATTCAAATTAAAACTCATTTAGTATAATTTACTGTGAGGTGAGTGAGAGGGGGCAGCTTGTTTTGAGTAGTGCAATAATATTGTGTGGAGTAGTATAATTGCCATTGAGCATTTGTCTTAGGGGTTGATAAACCACTTAGTGCTTACAAAGCTAAGGAAGCAAGAGTAACTACAAAAATAAGTATCAACTATCAGTTTAGAGAAATTTATGATTAAGTTATGATTTAATATGTTTTAAAGTTTTTGTTATTAATATTATAAGAATTGTGTATTTGTGATGTAGGTAAACCACTGAACCATCTAGACCAAATCTACGAGGTTGATTGCAAAGAAAAACAAGATCAACATGACAACATCATAGTACACAATGTAAGCATGATATAGCTGAATACCTTGAGAACTAGGCCATTGTAGTGGCACTAGAAACCCATGATGTGCTTTGATCACAATTAGGTTCCATGACCATTTGTTATGTTATTAAAAACGGCTAAAGGGATGTCTTGGTTGTGAAAACTCTTCATGTGTGAGGAATACTTTCTTAGTCATAAGTTTTCATTAATAGCAAAAGAAAATATGGGTGAAAGCAGAATGGCCAAGGAGCATAGGATTTGGAGCCATTTATAGATTATAATATCAATTCAAGTGCTCTTGGAAACTAATAAGATGGATAGAGTTCGGAAAGATCTTTCCAATGGTATATGGAAGTCTACAAATGGCCTTCTGGATCAAATGTTTTGTTAATCAAGTCAAGTGAGCCAAAAAGGGTCAAATATTATAGAACCAAAGTTGGTGATAGTTTTAATTGGTGCAATTTTGGTGTTTATCCAAATTGTGTGGAGCAAAATGACTGTTAAATAGTGGGCAACTTTGGTGGTGGATCATGCGCCATGTGTCTTCTTTAAACCATTAGAGAAATTGCGAGAGTCCATGCCTACCGAAGGGTTAATGGAAAAGGGGGTCAGATATGGGCTATATTTCCAAACCACAAATTGGAAGATCGACGATCCTCATTAATAGCGAATTCCCTCCCCCTTTTACCACTAATCCAGACAAAGGGAGTCCGCGGAAATCCATTGGCGATAAACGATGTAGTGGCACCATGGAGGCATGGAAGGCATGCGGTAGGCAGAATGAGGATCGATTTTTGGAGGGAGGACCCCATAGGATATGTCACTGTGGAAAGGTCTCACTGATCTGTGGAGTCGCCAACTCTTGTTCATTGTCCAGCTGGTTAATGTCTAAGGCTTGAAAATTGGTTTCAGACAGCAGTTTGGCTAAACCTTATCCCTTTATGAGCTTGGTGGGTCTTATTTCAATGTCATATTCAAGGATGTTGGCAATCCACTTGCCTCTTTTTCCTTCTAGTCCCTCTTGAGTTAATATGTCTTTTACAACAGAATTTGGGACATAGACGATCACATGTGAATATAAAATGTAAACTTGGAAATCCTTGATTGCCTTAACAAGAGCATAGGCCTTCTTCTCCATGATTTGGTACTTCAAAGGAGCATCTCTAAGGGCTCTGCTGAAAAATGCAATTGGTTTCTCATTTCCTTGGTCGTCTTTTTGCAAGAGGATAGCAGCTATCGTGTGATCTGAAGAAAAATAAAAGATGATAAAATCCTTATCAAACTGTGGGCTTGTGAGGACTGGAGTTTGGGTTAATGCAACTTTAATACTCTCAAATGCTTGCTTGGCCTCTAGAGTCCATTTTACCTTGGAATCTTTCTTTAACATGTTGCTTAACAGTCTTAACAGCTCAGCCAAGTTTGGGATGAATCTCCTTAGGAAATTGATTTTTCCAAGGAATGCTTGCAACGCTTTGATGTTTCTCGGATAAGGATTTGCAGAATGGCTTGGATCCTTTCCAGATCAATTATGATGCCATCTTTTGAAATAATATGGCCTAGAAGCTTGCCTTCCTCAAGGCCGAAGAGGGACTTCTTGGGGTTTAAGGAAATGCCATATTTCCTACATGTCATGAATACTTGCCTAAGGTGCTTGAGGTGCTCTTGGTCAGATTTGGAGAAAGGGGTTAAGTCATCAAGATAGATAAACAATAAATCATGGATTTCCCTAGCAAATGCAATGTCCATGGCCCTTTGAAAGGTAGCACCTGCATTCTTTAGTCCGAAAGGCATCTTCACATATTTAAATGTTCCCCACAGTGTTGTAAAGGATGTCTTATCTTGGTCATCTGGGTAAACAAGTATTTGATTGAAACCTGAAAAGCTATCTAGCAAAGAGATTCTAGATGACCCCACTGTCTTTGGAGAATGTGGTCCATTTTGGGCAACGGGTAGTGGTCTTTAAGGGAGACTTGGTTCAGATTTCTTAAGTCTACACAAAGCCTATTCTCACCTGTCTTCTTTCTTGTGGGAACAAGATTGGATACCCATTCCGAAAATCTAATGGGTGCTATAATGCCAGCCTCAAACATTCTTTTCACTTCCTTTTCGATCAAAGACAGAAGGACTCGATTCATTCTCCTTAGTTTTTGTTTGAAGGGCTTTTGATTTGGTTTTAGAGGGATGGTATGTTGAATAACCGAGGTGTCATAGGACTTCAAGTGCTCATAACTCCAAGTGAATACATCTTAGAACTCTTTGAACAGGTCAATATACTTTGGTTTTTGATCAGGTGGCAAAGATTTGGACATTTTAATCATTTTGGGCTTCTCTGCTGTTCCAATATTACAATCTTCAATTGCAGTGTTTTGAGGTTGCATTTTTTGTTTTTTGGGAACATCGTTTGCATCAAAGATGTCTTCTAATGGAGTGAGACCAGCAGGTAAAAGATTGTCTTTTAAATCAATGATTTCGGCCTCTGTTTCAGCTATTTCTCCTGAATGTATCTGCCTGAGCTCTTGCATGTTTTTGGCATCAAAACTGGTTGTGCATAACATTTTTCTAGCCATTTCAGCTGTTAGGGTTTGCTGATTTTGGGTTGTTGTTTGTTGTTGTTCACCCATGGCATCCATGTCAATGTTTAATCTTGAAAACTCTTGCTGCATAGTCAAAAAATTGTTGATTTGTGCATCGTCCTCAAAAACTTGCCAATCTTTAATATTGTTAGGGATAGCAGGCCTATGCTTTACCTCAGCAATAAAGCGGTGATTGGGCTGAAAGGGAAGCTTTCAAGTGCTAGCAAAGGTGGCTAGACTGTGAGCATGGATGTTATGGCTTCTCGATATCTTGGCAAGCTTAGATTCAGTGAAGTAATTGAGTATTTCTATGGCAGCAGTCCTATAAGCTCTCAGCTTGTTGTCATTGGTGACAAAGTTGCCTTTCATTTGTTGGATTATTAAGTCGGAGTCACCTAGGATGGAAATTTTTGCAGCCCCAAGAGCTTTGATGAGTTTAAGGCCTAAAAGGAGGGCCTCATACTCTGCCATGTTGTTGGTGCATTTGAAATTCAATCTATAGGCATGACCCTCTGCATGGTTGTTTTGGGCGTTATGGATCCATACTCCTGCCCCTGCTCCTAGCTTATTTACTGAACCGTCAAACTCCAAATACCATAGAATTTCTTGGTCTTTGCTAGCATTGGGAGTTGAAATCATCATTGGAGCGGGCAGATTTGAATTTCCTGTTTCGGGAGGATCTCCTTGTGTGCTGGTTGCATTTTTTGCTTTGACAGTTTCTTGGGTATGGGTAACCGATTCCTCACTTATACCTGCTTCTTGTTCTACATCCAAAGGCTTATCATCAGTTGGGGGACCATCATCATCATTGAACAAAAGAAAGGAATCCATATCATAATGGATCGAATAAATGGGAAAGTTTTGGGGCTTTTCCTCACTACTCACCACATACTTCATCAGTGTTTCTCTATACAGTCACTTTGGTTGCCCAAAGACTGAGATAGTGGCATAAGAGAGGTCTAATTGAAGGGATCCTTGGAGTTTTTCTCCCCAAGATCTTGACAAGAGCATCCCATATTTTGGTGGAATGTCAACAACCACCTCGTCCATCAGAATTGTTTTGTTGGGATATTGGACTGAAGACACACATAGATCTTTGATTAAACCTAAACACTTGACCTGACTTGATTCAAATGAGAATAGGTCTTTTTATGGTCTCATGACATCAAGGTTTAGCTTTTCGATTACAGCTTTCGGCATAAGATTGTGTGAGGCCCCTGAATCAAACATAGCATTGTGCAAAACTTTGTCATGTATATGTAGGCTTACATAAAAGGGAAAAATAACTCCATATGGTGGTTTTCCATTAACCTCAGGATCGAATAACAGCTCAGGCGTATCATCTAAAACATTGACATCATCCTTGGTCTCTGGCATTTTAAGTGTTTTTGTATTTGTTGCCTATACACATCATGTTTGGCAAGCTCAGAGAGGGGGATGGAAATTTTAAGCTTGCTTATTTATGCTTCTAAGTTAAATGGTTTCTCCAATGGAGTCTTTGTGTTGGTAGTGGCTGATTTTCCCCTTTCAAGTGTATTTTCTGTGATTTCCTCTTGATTATCAGTGTTATGGTTAGTGATACCTTGCGGTATCTCTGTTTTGGGAAGGTTTTGCGGAGTGCTATTCAAATCTTCTTTTGCGGGAGAAGATAGCAAAGGCTGATCATTAGAGGGCTGCAAGTCTGTTATGTCTTCCATAGTTACTTCCTGCAGGTTTGGGACAGTCTCATCAGCCGGTTCTATAATAACAGTCGTGCCTTTAATCTTCTTGGGTTGTTTTGTTTGCTTTTGTTTGACGGGCTCGGGCACATCAATTGTTCTGGTCCTTAGTTTGTATTTCTTTTGCACTTCATATACAACAGAATCATAGCCTTGTTTGAAGTCAAAAGACTCTTGGGTTTGAGTCTGAAATTTACCAAAGTCATGATCATTTTGGTTTTGTTGGATATGATCGCAGTCTTCTTGTGTTAAGAAAACTTGCTGTTCACTCGTTGAACCCACCCAGTTTATATGAGTATCTTCTAATGGCTCACTAGATGTAGATGCCTCCGTGTAGTTCTCTTGGAATGGAGGTCTTATATCATGATCTGGGTTGGATCGTCCAGCATTTGGGTTGTGAGTTTTCCTAAAATTTGGGTTCCTAACAGTGTTGGCTTGTGGCGCATCCCATGTAGACTTTCTCTCAACGGTTTCTATTCTATCTCCCAGCCTGTGCATGCCACTGATAATAGCATTGAGTTTTTGGTCTAAGACCGAAGGTTCCTCTTTAAAGGTGGTTCTTCTCTCGGCTCTCGCTCTATTTCTCTTAGCAATTAAGTTTGCCTCTACGCTCACAGCAACATCTTGCATCTTTGCCAGGCTCTGAGGGGCTCTTTCCCTTAACTGATAAGCCATGTCAGTATCAAAGCCATTGGGGAATTTATATAAAGCAAGATCAGGTGGAGGCCTAAGGTTGTGTGGGATTGCATTGTAAACATTGTTAAACCTTGCGCAGTAGTCTAACACAACCTCCTGAGGGCCTCTTTTAATGGTGTCATATTCGGACAATATGTGCAATGGGTCTTTCTTCTTCTCCCATCTATTGATAAATGTGTGGTATAAGGCTTCTGGATTTGCTACGGAATTGGCTGGGAGTGCTCTAAACCAAGGCCTGACATCACTTGTCAAACTTTGGACAAAAATCCTCATTCTCACACTATCGTCGTCAATCTCATAGCTCTCAAAGTAATCCTGCATTTCTTTGTATGCTGAAGGGATGTGCAGGCACTTGTGCCATCAAAATAAGTTATTTTAGTCTGGTAGTCCTGAGGCATAGCCCCGGGGTTTGCAGGCAGCTGCAAAGGGGCATATCTATTAGCCATATTTACAGGGACAAGTGGAACTGCAGGGATGAACGGAACAATCAGAACAACTGGGATAATAGGGGTTGTAGTGGTAGTATATGCAGTGAACGAAGGTGTGGATGAGGTGGATGATGAAGTAGGGGTAATAGGGGATGAATGAAATAGAACTTTGATAGGGGTTGGAACACTGCTTGGCTGAACTTTCTCAGGACTAGAATCAGCTAAATCCTCTCTTTGCTCTATCTTCCTGAGGTTTCTTGGGATTAAATTTGGATTTTCGAAAGTAGCTAGGGGCTTTGGGTTCGGATTTGACCTTGTATAACGTGAATTATTTTTTGGAGCCAGCTTCCAACTTTGATCATTGAAATTATTTCAAAAGCGTCCCCAGTGGAGTCGCCATTATGTTATCGCTCAGGTTGTCCCTTGGCTCCTTAAGGTATACGGCCGAGGTAACACCAAACCAATCTTTGGATTGTGGGTCCTAGCCTACCTGCAATTAGAGAGGGCTCTCTCTTCATAATTTAGCTTTGTTTAGGGTGATCTTAGGCTAGTTATTGAGTACAAGGGGTTTTGTTCGTGTTTTGGTGGGAAAGAGGATGGTTTCAAGTAGAAAGGTAATGCATAGTGTGATAAGTTTCAAACCATTGGGCATGGAGTCAGGGGAGCAGGACTGCTGGTGTGTTTTTCTTGGTCATGAGAGGGATATGGAGTAGATAGTTGCTTATGAAACAATTATTCAGGCTAAAAAGGATGAAGTGGAGGTCAGAGATGTAAGGCAACTAAGTTATCTTTTATCTGGCTGACAGAGGTAAGGTGAATGAATTCTATCTAGGAACAGTCAAGATTTCCTAAATAAAAATCATACATGGATGATATAGAACAAATATGAGCCATGAGGTTTTCATATTAATGCCTTAGTCAGAAGAAAACATATAGAACATTGTAAAAAATGAGTATAAAGTGCTGTAAGGCAAATTGTAGACTAGTCTTTCTTTCTACAATTGAGATAGTGACAATGATACCAACATATATAAACTGACATAACGAAGGAAAGAGACACTTATTGGTCCATATGACAGCATAAGAATTCCATGATCACCCTTCAGGCATTTAAAAAGAAGCATAGTAGACAGTCCATCATCCAAGCTCTTGAGTAATCTCTGATTTAAAAACTTTCAATAATACACCGCAGGTATGGAGTGTAGCAAACCAACCAACCGAATTCAAAGTTTTAAGAAATGAGAGGCAAAAGAATCTCTCATTTAGCATAACAGAATGAAGATGAAAGAGCTCTGTCTAGGAGCTGTCAAGAAAGCCTTAGATAACTGCCAAAACATGGTGAATTCGAGGAGATATGAGCCAAAGGGAATTCATATTCATTAGCAGTTCAGATGAAAACATAAAGAAATAGTAGACCTTGAGCATAGAGTGCGGCTGAGCAAATTCTAAACTAATCTTTCTATCTGCTATTTAGGTGGTGATACATGTATATTATGAGCATAAAACATTGAAAGAAACAGAGATGAGAGGCACTTATTGAGTCATGTTGCAGCACTATAATTCCGTAATGCCCCCTTCAAACATTAAAACACAGCACACAGTCCATTTTCCAAACTTCAGCAGTCTTTGATTAAGGAAAACATATCAGATGTACATAACTAGTCTCTCTTGGAGTCTATCAACCGAATCTTTCTTTTTTCCCCGCCCTATAAGACTGTCTATAGGGTGGTTTATATAGGGAAATATTTACAGACTTCCCTTGAACAGCTGTCATAGGGGAAAAATATAAAAAAATATCTCTAAATCAGATCTAAAAAAAAATCTGTGTAGTAACTGTCTTCGATTCATCGTTGTGCTGGAAATCAATGCAGAAATATCTAAAAAAGAGCTGCGCTGGGGCAGCTGGCAACTCAAGTTATGAAACTGAGGGCTGCGCATGAGAGAGCAGCCTCAAAATGGTCGAACAGTGGTCCTGGAGCTGTGCGCGGGCCTCATGGCCATAACTCAGTAATAACTGCGCATTGAATCCTTTTGTCTGCATCGTTCAGGCGGTTCCGCTGCCCTTAAGTGGCTTTAAGACATTTAATAATGAGTTGGTGAGCTTTGATGGCTCTGAGCTGCTTCATTGACTTTGCGCAATCCCTTTGTTGCCATCTGCTTTGTGTTTAAAGTCCCCTGCTGATATTCATAACTGATACACTTTGTTGGTTCGCTGATACTCTTTCGCTGTCGAAACGGGCTTTATCTTCCCTCCGAAGCACTTCAAAATGTGAAATTGCCCCTGCTTTATCTCCTATGAAAGAATTAACATAACCTTCAGGTGTATGACATTTCTTATCTAGCTGTAACACAGAAAGAACCTCCACATATTTAAAAATACCAGAACTGGTGTTACCAGCCAGAGATCCCATAGCAATTATGTTTTCGGGAATATATGTCATATCCAAATCATAATCGTCTTCTTGATTTTTCTCAGATAACAGGACAAATGGACTGCTGTATTCTCTGGTCTTTGATTCTCTTGATTGATTTTGTCAGATCGCTCTCTCATTTGCATAGACTTCTTGATGTCCCAGCGATGAAGGGACTTGTCGAAATTCATCAAAAGCTTTCATTTTATTGGATCCAATCATCCTTTGGTAATGGCAATCGCCATTGACAGTAGCAATTCTGGACTAAGGAAATCAAGATTTCCATCAAATGCCTGAGAGAATCCTTCTGTTAATGGCTTTTAAATATGAAAGGCATTTCATATCATCATCATTCACTCGAGCATGATGGAAAACCACATTTCCTTCTTTCAATCAGAGTAATCGCAGCATCCCTTACATTATTCTTAGTTTCTTGGTAAACCATATCACGGAAGCACATGAGGCCACCTTGATTTAGCGTAGGAAGAGAACGCCTTGCAATGAAGTAATGATCTAAGTAACTAAAGAAATGTGAAAGCCACCGAACCATTATTTTGTGCATCTATACCTTTCTGCTTAAATTCCCATCCTGACTCCAGCTCTTCTCAGGATGCTGAGATGCACGAATAGCGTGTTTGGACACCAACAAGAAGCTCTATTGCTTTTGCTATTAGAGTTGCTACTACAGGAACAGGCTTTATGATCAGTTGCTTCAAGAGTCCACCTTTTAGGCGCGCGTGGCAGAGCAACATCACATGCATAATTAGTGGTTAACAGTTCATCAATAAACTCATCCACATGACTCAAGGCAAAACTTTTATCTGATTGATGTACATGTTCCTCAGATTTCTTCAAATCAATCTGCGCTCCAACATGTGCTATTGGCTGCAGCTGTTTAGCGTGAAGCCTCAATTTTTATCTCGCATATCTTTTTCATGGTCTTCATAATACTCAAAATCATCAAGTATCGATGTTTTTGTTGAGTAGTTTTTTTGAAAATTTTCAGCATCTCCATACCTTGGATATATTTAATCTCTTGTGTATCTCGACTGTTTGTTACAGGCTTATTCTCATTGTTTTCCAAAATGATGTGACGGAGATTAGAATTTGACACATCCTTTATGATATGCCATTTCACTGGGAAACAACCACTCCATTTGTCCAGTTGCCAGAAATCCATGGTACTTTTGAAATCCACAGGACCAATCATCTCAGCTACACCACAGAACTGGCTGCTTGCATTAACAGAGAAAAACAAGAATACTGGATAGCTTCCTGTATTTCCTACTGCTCTATGATGTGCATCATGATATGCCCCATCTAATCTCTTATTACCATTGGGAGTGCTTGACCATACTCTGTATTTAATACTCGTGTGGACATCATCCTCACTATAAGATTTTATCACAAAAAATCTGGCATGATCATAACTGGTAGGAAAATCAGCATGATTATACTCATCTATCACACTAGCAGGATAATAACCTTCATTATTTACTATCACTTTCTTTGTTCCAGTATTCGCAACTCCAATTGGAGATGTCCGCTGGTTCTTTATTCTGTTAATCCGAGGACCCCAGTTATGTTCTCTTGATACATGTGAACTACTATTACCATTAATTGGTGACCTACTGACTTGCATACTTTGCTTCAGTTTCTCAATGCCTATGTATCCAAGCCTAGTGAAATTGAAATCTGTAGAATTGGTAACTAGTGGTACAGGCAACTTCATTTGATTTATAATATGAAGACACCTTTCTAGGTGGAATGTGAACTTCCGTTTGAAGTGGACTTTGAGCACTAGAATCTTGATGCTGGTTCAGTTGTAGACCCTGATTCATTGTCGTTGGATTCTCAGGAGTACGGGTTGTAGATCTTTGTGATGCACTTTGTCTTGAAAACACAAAAGATTGATGTTGCCTTTCATCAACACAGGGTATAATATTGCTTTGATTAGAATCATCTCTTACACAACCATGTAAAACAGAACTATAGGTTAATAGTCCCTTGTAGTAGTAGCAGAAAACATTGAGCTTATAGATTGTACATCAGTAACTTCTTTAGTAACACTCTCTGGTACTGGAGAATCATCCTCTTCATCTTCATAATCAACCAAAGCAACGGGCCCATCCCTGTAGACACACTTCTTGTAGTCACTCCATCAAGAGTCTGCTCATATTTCAACTTTAGTGCTTGGAAAGTACCCACACAATCTAACTTTTTCTAATTGATCAATTTATTGATCAAGTATTCACCCAAGCATTTAATATTTTCCTTACAGATATATTCTATAAGCTCAAGAACTACTGAATTTAAGAATATTATATCAATTTCCATTAGCAGAAAAAGCTTGAATTGCTGGTTCAAAAGGGTTTATGATTTACAATGTGGCGATTTAAGATAAGCATCATTTTGAGATAGCATTGTTCTCAGAAATCGAACAGCAGCAACAACAAGATGTTTTTCTTTTTTCCGAGTTAATTGGAAGGTGGTTTTAAATGAGCAAGATGAGGGTTCTTACTAAGTTTCAAGTAAACTTAGTAATTCCCAAGCCTAGTTATGGTTATATTTCAACCAATGGAGGGGATATGTATTTAGGGGGATCTTGTGTATGTTCTTAGTATGGGGAGGGAAGAATAATTGGGATTTATATAATAAGTTATAAGTTAATATGCAATTTGATCAAAAAGTGCTAAGGATAGAAATCTTAGGCTTTAAAGGGGAAATAGGACTTTTAGCGGAAGTGTGAACATTCCTTGGGTAAAGCAGATCTTTACCAAGGCAATTGATATGAAAATGATGAGACTAAGAGATATCAAGCAGATCTTGACCTCTTTTAGGGGAAGTTAGCGAGTGTTTGAGGAAAGAAGGGGAATTTAGACATGCCTCGCTTGAGCTCCTCCAAATGGAAACTGCCTTATGATTGAGATGCGAATGGATATGACACTTGAAAACATGAAATGAAACGGATCACAAGCCATGATTCTCCCACCACAACGCTACCTACCTGGCCTACTTACCTAGCATTTTTTCTTCTTTTGGTTTGGGTGCACTTGAACTAGCATACCCAGCCTTTCAACATTTCTTTCAGCTATCCTCCTATCTAAATTGATCCTTGTCTCTTCCGGGGCTCAGATTAAGCTGATGAGCGCCCTTGTTTCTCTACCTATTTACCAATCCGCCAAGATTTAAGCTTGTTTGGACAGATATTCATCTCTATATTCTAAAACAAGCAATTGAAACCTAGGGAAGCTAAGTTTAAACTGTTTGGCCTTCCCTTGACTTAACAACTCTTCAAAATTGGAATAACTTATCAAAATGAAACTCTATGGAAATATGGGACCTTTGCAGTAATAAAAAGATGACATATTTGGCATGCAAACAGTCAATCATGAAATATGAACACCTATTGCAATAGGAGGCTAACACAAGGAAAATGATTCACTCGTCAGGGAGCTCCATACCAACTTAGAGAAGTCCAAATATATTATTTCATAATATGAGCAAGAAAACTAGTAGCTTCAAGCCAAACATGATGTCATGGAGACTCGGCTCATTAAGGAAAAAAGAGAGGAAATGAGAGTTAATGCATTACTTGATGAAGCCTGTAACAGGTATGGTGAACCTAAACAAAAAATAAAAAATCCGATCTAGGACTAGAGGGCTGAAAAGAGCTCTATAACTAGAAAGACATAAGGAGGTTGAGCTTGCAAATCAGCTCACATGGAATGAACAGTTTTCCATCATGATTAATGAGAACCAGGAGCATTAGCTTGGCAAGGAAAACCAACATTTAGAGAAGCTCCTATAAAAGGCCAATCAAGAAAATGACATTCAGATAAAGATGGCAAAACATTATGCCAAAAGAGAAAGAAATGCAAGGGCAAAGCTCAAGGCAGCGAAGGAAAAAATTGAAGCCCTAACTCACCAGGAAAAGAAAAAGAAACTTGATATACTTGCAGAGGCTTCACTCCAAGCCTAGCCACACCATCATCAGCCACTTCACCAATTTTGAAGCATTTTGGCTCAATTTTTGTAAGTTTTGTCTTTTTCTGTGTGTTCCTCGACAACGTTATATCAGCAAAATGGTCAAGACACTGTGCACTTTTTTGGGCCACTTTTTGAGTAAAGGAAGACCTCCAGTGGATGCCAAATGAACAATATATCTAATAAAACCACTTTTCCAGCCTTATTTTGAAAAAATAGCAAGAAAAATGGCAAAAAACAAGCAAACAATCATGTTTCTGCCTCAATTTTGGCCTAGGCACTGCGCACTAAGCAGTCTTGGGAGAATGAAGTTTTGAGGGGTCAAATCAGCTTCATTTTGCAAACTGGAGGCATATTCAGAAATTAGACTTGAATGGATTTCAAAAAATCCATCTTGAGCCTAATTTGGACAACTACAACTTAGTCAAAATCAACCTTCAACAGGGAGGGAACACTTGGAAAAAAAATGGCACACTTGACCCTTTGCTGATATTTTTGAGTTTTCATTGTAATTTTGACTTTCATCTCAGAAAATGATGTCTTCACATATGTAATTTAGGATGGTAAATGTAATAATGATGTGGATAAGTTAGCTAGGGGTAGATTCATTAGGTAAAAATTATCATCAAGTCAAATGAATCAGTTTCAATGTAATTAGGGAGGAGTCAATTAGAGCTCCCTATACTCTAGCTATCAGTTTAGATTTTGGTGGAACTTCTCCTCCTCTTATTAATTCGATCCCTGAGGTTGGGAGGAGTTTTTTTTTAGGTCTATATGTTGTATTTTTTAGTCATTTTCAAAAGGGGGGACTCAGTTGGATGTTGTTGTATTGATCAGAGACACTATTGTAATTTGTATTTGGCATAAATTTAATGAATGAGTTGCAGTTATTTTGATGCAATACCTGTAGTATGCCATTTTGACATAGTTTCTTCTTATGTTTCATATGTTTTAATGTTTGGTACTCTCATGTTTCATTTCACTTCTACGATATATTTATTTTCAAGTTGATGAGCAGAATACATCTTACATGCTCTGTTCTGGGGAAATCTTCATAATTTGTCCATTTTCTTCAGTTTGGAAAGAATAGATCCTTGTCTTGGTCTTTCTAGTACCTCAAAAGTTTGACCCATCTCACTCAAGAACCTTAAAGTGTTTGAGTGTCTACCCACCTTGCTCCATAATATGTATGCAATAATACCCTTATTTGCCCTTACCTAGTCTCTTTGACCTAATCCTCATCGAGCAACCCAATTTCAAACAATCAAACCCTTCTGCACATCATAACTAACCTAAAACCCTAATTCATCCAGCCCTCTTGGCTGTGATTTTGTAGAGAGATCCCTCTCTAGCTTGGTAGGGCTAGATACCAAGTCAAAAGGTTGGTCTGTGGTTACCTCAGCTTTGGAGATCCAGAGTAGTGATAACATGATATACATTGTATGTATGTGTACGTGCTTGAAGAGAAGAGAAGTATTGGGTGCTTACCGGATGTTGATATTATTCCATTGTGTGCACAAAAAGGACAAAGAACAAAGGTAGAAGCAAGAAATGATTAAAGGATAAGTATCCACATTTTGTTTCAATTTTAATTATGCATGTGATCCATGACTCTGATTTATTATGGCTACATGTGAACTATGATTCTAGTTTATGATGATTGCATTTGATTCATGGTTTTGATTTATGATGATTGAGTTTTGAGCTAACCGAATGTGATAATTTTACACATGATGATTTGATCAAACATCTAGTTTGGCTTGTGGTGACAAGAAGTGAACAAAATTGCAAGTGTGCCTTATTGATTGGTGACCAATGAGGTATGATTTAAATTTATTTCAATTCATTTTGAGTCTAATGTAAATTATGTGCTTGATATAGGAAATCATGGAAGATGCCCGGTTTGGGGGGTTGAAACTGACTGCAACAATTAGAAACAGTAACAAAATGAATTGGAATAGAAAATAGCATGTTCGTAAAGCACTTCAAGAGTAGGGCCATTATGGGACACTCATACCCAATAGTGCCCATTGATTTCCATGAGTACGTTATAACCAATATGATGGTTTTAAGGCTAGGATATTCCTTGCATTTTGGACCTTCCGATGTGACGAAACCTTGCTAAGGGAGGGATCGCCCAAGGGACTGTGTAGCAGAGAAGGGGATGCCCACAGAACTTGGAAGGTGAGTGACTGCATGGAAGGGGGTGATCAGATTTCTTGAGGGACTTTGTAGAAGAGAAAGGAAGGTTGGGGAATGAATTTGTTTTGGTAATTAGAATTTCTAGATGGAATCAAAAGCACATTGAGAGTACACCCTGGAAAAATGAGTCGATAACTGTTCACTGAGAGGACAAGTGGCATAAGATTGTAACGCTAGAAATTAGATGTAGGTTTGAATTTGGAAGCGGATTCCGGACTTCCGGTGAAATACGTGAATCTTGGTACTACTTTTGAAAGTGGAGGTGTGAGCCTCTGGATTCCCTTGTTGATTGATATGGGCATTGTATCCTTATATTTGTTGGCTGAGAAAATGTGCACATGTATATATGTGTATATTATTGTAAATACTATATAAAGTTGGATTTATAAATCTCCATAGACAATATGATTATTTGTTGGTTGAATAAAATGTGTGTGAGTATATATGTGGTTGTTATTGTAATTTTTGTAATGAGTTATGTTATAAATTTCCAGTAAACATTATGATTGTCATGCTTTCAGTTGTGGTTGCTATAAATACAACAATGAGTTGTGTTATAAAGCTCCATAGGTAATATTGTTTATTTTCAAAGGCTTGCAGGTTTATAGGTGTCATTGAACACTGAGGATGATATCACCACAAGGGGGAGGGTTTTGTAACAAACCTAGTCAAAAATCCATGTAATAAAGTTAATAAAGGAAAAATAAGACCAAGGTCATGCAACACGTATTCTAGGCTAAATGGCAAGAAAAACATCCTAGTGGGTGTCACTTTCAGTTTGTTATGGCTAATGAAATTGGAAAAGGCATTGGCAAAGGAAAAGTGGCATTAATTGACATTTTATTTATGGAAATCAAGGAAATTAGGAGAAAAGGGAGATGAAAGGTCAAATATTTGCATGGAAATTGAAGGGAAAATAGAGGAAAATGAAGAAAATAGAGGCCTCAATTATAAAAAGGCTTATGAGGATAAGTTCATGGCTTTTGTGAGTTAGACATTTTGTCAGTTTTAGCTTGGAGCTCTCTTTTATATTCTCTCTCTCTCTCTCTCTCTCATACTCTTGGACAATTAGATTTTTCTTGAAGCACTCTTGGAAGAGTGTGGAATACTTGGGATTTGGATCAAGAAGGAAAATGAAAAACAGGAAAGCATAAGGGGACAATGGGACCAACAACTACAACTGGATTTCTTTGAAGGTACTGAATTGCATGTATTATTTCCTTGTTAGTTTTGGCATGAATAACAAATGCATGTAGTTTTTTGGTTATGATATGGATTGCCTCGATTGACAATGGTTTTTCCTAGCCTTTCCATTTCCTAGATAGCCATGGTGTTGTGGGATTATCCTTATTTTCTGGTTAGTTCTCATGTTTCTTATGGTTGTGGGTTTGGTTACTAGTTCCTGGACCCTTGGTTGGATAAATGATCTAAAAGCCCTATAATAGATTGGGTTGAGTTACTAGTCCTGGAAGGCTTGGTTGGACAAATTCTCTAGATCCCTTGGTGGGTTGAGTTACTAGTCCTGGAAGCTTGGGTTGGACAAACGTTGTTGAAATTTGGTACCGGAGGACAGGTGGTTTCCTAAGGCTTTGATCTTTGGCCTAGGGAAAAGTGTCCAAAAGAATTTAATTTTTCTCCTAAAGTGACTTTATAATTTTTATAAAGTCAAATCTAATTTAAAAGTGACTTTAAGTGATAAAGTTACTAAAGTCTAATTTTAAAGTGACTTTAATAAAGTCAATGTAAAATTAGAAAGGAAAAGTGACTTTGGAAATAAATGACTAAGTGGGTCTTTATTAAAGTGGGGTGAATTAAAAAATAGAAATTGAGATTTAAATGAGCATTTAATCTCAGCCCTTGATCTCAATCTATTTCAGCCATTGGATTTAGGGATCACTCAAAAGTCACTTAGGTTAGATTAAAGGAAGAAAAGGTCAATCATTCTTTCATGGGCAGATTGAGAGAAGGAGAGCAAGAGAGCAAGGGAGATTTTTGGATAGGGAGGAGAAGGAGACAGCGCTTGGCACACATTGTAAGGCAGCGTTTTAGCAAATCCATACACCTGAGTTAGCACACAGTGAAAGACAGAATTTGGGCACGATTTTCTAGAAATCCGTACAGCAAATGCACAGAAATCGATGAGCAGAAATCCGTACAGCAAGTGGTTGTACTTTGGCATGCAAATCGAAGAAATCCGTACAGCAAGTGGTTGTACTTTGGCATGCAAATCGAAGAAATCCGTACAGCAAGTGGTTGTACCTTGGCACGCAAATCGAGGAAATCTGTACAGTGTATTTATGGCAGCTTGCATGCTTTTCTAGACAAGTCGTACAACAGCATTTAAGGCTGAAAGTGGGCACGAAAATCGAGGAGGTCGTACAGCGTTTATTGATGTCTTGTTTTGCTATTTGCAAGTATTTTCCAGTTGGCTATGAGGTACGGAAAATGAGATAAGTTGTAAAAGTTTGCTTGCTGATTTTTGTTGAATATTTCTCACTGTAAAAAGCATTTTCAGAAATAAGAAAGAGCTCTCGAACTGGTTTTCCCCAAGAATTGTAGGGGGTTTTTCCAAGGTCATCTTGACCAAAAATCACTGTGTTTAAATGGTTGTTTGTACCTGCTGATTTTTATTTCTGCATTTTCCAGCACTCTGTAAAATTTCAAAAATTTGTGTTTTCAGCAATAATTATTTTTCAGTTTGTTGAATGTATGGATATGGGAAAGGGCATTCAACTATTTTGGAGAAATAAGGTGAAACTGAAAACTGGGGTGGGAAATGAGAAATTTTTACATGGTACCAGAGCTTGAGTGCTGAAGTGCAGTTTGGGACAGCAAGGAGGAAAAATTACAGCCTACTGATTTTTCACTCAGAAAATTCCAGCAAGTTGATTTTTCACAAACAGCGGTTTTATCTTTACTACAGTAGTGCTATTTTTCAGTTTTAAGACAGCAGGATGTCATTGGGATTGAGGGTGGAGGATAGGTTGGATGGGCATTCCAATTACAGCGTTTGGAAGAGAATGCAGAGTATCTTTGAGGAGGCAAAAGTCTGGGACATTATGGTGCATACCACACAGAACCCTGTCGTTGTGCCTACTGATGCTACTCAGTTGGCTGATTATAATAAAAAGAACAACAAGGGTAAGAGACTAAATTCTAGACGGAGTCAAAGACCATTGCATTCCTCATGTGAGAAGAAAGAGAAATGCCCATGAAATGTGGACAGCATTGTCCAATCTCTACCAGAGTACCAATGAGAACTGGAAAATGGTCCTGAAGGAGAAGCTGAAAACCATTAAGATGGGTAATGATAGTGCAGCTGGATATCTCACAAAGATTACTAATGTGAGAGATGAGTTGACAGCGATTGGAGAGGTCATTCCACCTACTGAGTTGGTGCGGATTGTAGTGAATGGCCTCCCACGTTCATGGATGAACTTTGATGATGGGGTTTGTGCACATGAGACCCTTCCCACATGGGAGAGGTTTTGGGATGATTGCATTCAGACAGAGATCAGGAAAGGTCAGCGTGGGGCAGCGAAGTCAGTTGAGCAGGATGAGGACGTAGCATTGTTGGCAAGCGGCAAGAAAGGCAAAAGGAAGAAGCAGGCTTCCACAAGCAATGGTGGGGGCAAAGGCAAAGGTAAAGGTAAACAGGGTAACACACAGAAGGACTATTCCAAGGTGAAGTGTTGGAATTGTCAAAAGATGGGACACTATGCAATTGTGTGTCCAGAGAAGAAGAAGAAAAGGAAGAACCAAAGGGTGGCAGCTTCAATAGAGGTTGAGGACTTTGCAGATCGTTTTGACCGGGAGTTTGGGTTCACTGTGTGTGAGTCCTCTAGTGCAGAATCACCTGCCACAGGTTCAGAGGAAGCATGTTTTTCCCTCGATTAGCGGAGAATCTTCGGGTATCTGGTATGTGGACAGTGGGGCTTCACGTCACATGACAGGAGTCCGTGAGTACTTCTCAGAGCTTTCCGAGAGTTGCACTGATATGGAGGTAGTACTCGGTGATGACAGAGTTGTTAGAGCAGTAGGTGTGGGGACACTGACATTTCAGAGGGAGTCCAAACCTCCCTTGAAGGTGTCAGATGTTCTTTATGTACCAGGGATGAGGAAGAACCTCATATCCATCTCAGCTTTGGAGGATAGAGGATATGAGGTACTGTTCAGGGGAGGGCAGGGGTTGATGTATCCCAGGGGCACTCCAGCTGATTCAGCTAGAGTGATAGGTGTATCCCATGCAAAGGTGTACAAGTTTGCATTCTACACCCTTTTGGCATTGAGCAGTAGTACCGACAGCAGAGCTAGCAGTTCTGAGTTGTGTGATTTTTGGCACCGCAGGATGGGACATATGTATCATGGAGCCTTGAGGACCTTGCGGGAGATCACTACAGGTGTGCCAGATTTCAGTACTGATCACTTTGATACTTGCAGAGGATGTGTGATAGGCAAGTTTGCCAAATCCCCTTTTCCCAGCAGTGACAGCAGAGCCACTGGGATACTTGATTTGATTCATTCCGATGTGAGAGGTCAGATGTCTCATGTTTCCTTGAGTGGATATGAGTACTATGTTTTATTCATTGATGATCACTCCAAGAGGACTTGGATTTATTTCTTGAAGACCAAGAGTGAGGTCTTCAAGAAGTTTCAGGAGTTTAGAACTCTTGTGGAGACACAGACAAGTCGGAAGATCAAGTCCCTGAGGTCGGACAATGGGGGAGAGTACACCCTTGGAGAGTTTGTTGACTATTGTGCAGAGGCAGGCATTAGGAGGGAGTTCATTGTTCCTTACAACCCCCAGCAGAACGGGGTTGCGCAGAGGAAGAACAGATCCATCGGAGGGGCTACCAAAGCCATGTTACATGATCAGGGGTTGCCATTGTTCTTGTGGGAAGAGGCCTGCAACACAGCTATTTATTTGCAGAACAGGAATCTGCATCGTGCCTTGGGGCACATGACTCCGGAGGAGGCTTTTTCTGGGAAGAAGCTTGATATTGGTCATATTCGTATATTTGGGTGCATTACATACTCCTACATACCCAAGGAGAAGAGGACCAAACTAGAGCCCACCGCAGAGAAGGGTATCTTTATGGGCTACAGTGAGACATCAAAGGCCTTTCGGATTTACATTCCTGCACAGAGGAAAGATGTTGTCCGGCAGGATGTGAATTTTGAGGAGGACAGGGCCTTTAGGAGGTCACGGGAGTTAGAATATCTGGATCAGCCAGACCCTCAACAGCAATTGAGTCAGTCGCAGGGATTCAGTGGGCAGGGATCAGGAGGATCCGAAGGTACATCTATGACGATGTCAAGTCCGTCAATGAGCAGTGGCTTGCCGAGCCAGAGGGGTGGTACTCCGGGCAGCATGTAGAGCAGTCCACAGAGCAGTTCACTAGGGAGTCCACTGATGGACAGTTCACACGGTACCTCAACTTCTACAGGTTCAGGTGTAGGCAGGAGGATAGCAGAGAGACAGTCAGGAGTTCAGGCTCCTGATGATGATGAGGAGGAGTTTCATTGTCCAATGGGAGAAGTATGCTCAGGGAAGAGGAAGCCCAAGTGGCTTCAGGACACCTTGAGAGATGCCACATTTGCTGCTGAGCCTAAGAGGCCGGTCAGAGAGAGTAGACCACCTGAGAGGTTTTGTAGCTATATGGCAATGGCTACCAGCATCCTTAACTCTGAGCCTTCTAGCTATGAGGAGGCAACTAGCCAGTAGGTCTGGAGAGAGGCCATGCAGGAGTATTCTTCTATCATGAAGAACGATGTTTGGGAGGTGGGGTGCCGAGGCCTGAGGGCAAATCCGTGTTTACTTCCAGATGGCTTTACAAGATAAAGCATGCTGCAGATGGCAGCATTGAGAAATTCAAAGCGAGGTTTGTGGCTAGAGGATTCTCTCAGGTAGAGGGAGTTGATTATGAGGAGACCTTCACTCCCGTGGCTCGATATACTTCGACCCGCTCCATTATATTGATAGCAACAGAGATGGGTTGGAAGATCCACCATATGGATGTGAAGGCTGTATTTCTCAATGGCTTCATACAGGAAGAGGTGTACATTGAGCAGCCACAGGGCCTGAAGCAAGCTCCCTGTGGCTGTGGCCTGAAGCAAGCTCCCAAAGTTTGGTA